>JAJKFI010000094.1:5817484-5850046 GCA_029204185.1 Lerista edwardsae
CAGTTTTCATGTAAAACACGGAATTGTCTGGGTGACCCTAAACTTTTGAATGGTAGTGTACATGTGTGTGAACACCACCACTTGCCCACCCACCTCCCACTGTGATTTAGAATCTGGATTCCTGAACCTGGGACCTTTAGCCATTGCTGTCTTTTGTATTTGAACTTGATTTTTTTTTAAGATAATGCCTCATCTTGGAGTGGGAAATTAATCCTATCTTGTTTGGTCTACTGTATTTGTGGACTTGGAAATGACACCTTGACATGTGAATTAAAAATTTTATTTTGCTTAAAAAGAGAAATAAGTGATTTCTGCTCTTCCTAAGCAAGGAGAACTTCATGATCTTTCAGTAATTCAGTCCTTATTTACATTGACAGAAAAGCCCCAGAAGTTTGTAGCTTAGTGAATCAAAATCTGCCGAACTTGCCAAGAACAGAATAAGTTATGGACATCGGATGCAAATGCTATTTCTTTATTTGCTCTAATCAATTGTTTTGTAGTTCCATTTGTGAAATGGAAACTCCGTTCAGAAATGGATTTGAGAGGTTGTGTACTTCGTTTTAGTTTTTGATACCAGTTGCATCACTGGAGGGGATGGTTTTCGACCTCCAGAAGGCCTTCTGAAAGCCAAGGATGCTTCCCTGGCTCTCAGAAAACCCACCAAGGGCCACCATTCTCCCCCTCTTTTTTAATGATGGGGAGGAGGGTGGAAGTGGAAGAGGAGGAGGAGAAGGGTAGCCCCCAGAGCAGAGTGGCTATGGGGTGGGGACATCCAAGGGTGGGATTCTGGCGCTTCAGGGCATTTGGCCCCTTGATCTACCTATGTTCGTCACTGCCAGATACAGTGATCTTGGAAGAACAAGATATTGGTGGGTAGATAAGAGCACAGAGGTTGCAGCTGCAGAGGACAAACTCAGTAATCAAATGCCATTTGGAACATATATTAAAATAAAATCTTTCAGATTTTATTTAAGATCTTTCAGTTTTTATGGGTGTGTGGAGTTGAGCAGTATCAGCAAGCAAAACTTCCCAAAGCTCAGCCATTAAAACAAACGGGTATCTCCCAGTGAACACTCCTTGGAAATGGTGGTCTAACTTTTCTGCCATCCCTTGTTATCATTATTTAAGGTGATTGTAGAATTATACAATTTAGAAACAATCCCCTCACTTTGTAGCCCTCACTTTAAGCTAGCAAGCCCTTCTTGGACAGTTGGGAACGCATTAAGTAGTTGCGGGGGGTAGGGCTTGGGGCTGCAGGGGTGTCCCATGGGACACCCAGGGGCTTCACCCCTTACCTGGAGTCGCTTTGAGGTCCAAGCAGGTCTGGGAGGTCCGCAGCCTCCTCTGCGGGACTCTGCAATGCAGAATAAAGCGCATTAAGCACACAAAAAACGGCTTTATTCTGCATCGTGGAGGCCCTCTGTGGGTGACCCCCTCAGAGTGGCCCCCAGGTAAGAGCTGAAGCCCCTGGGTGTCCTGTGGCACTGCAAATGCAGCGGCACCATCAGGAGTCCCATAACTGGGCCACTCCCCTTAAGGGGGAAATGGCTCAGTTTTGCTTCCCTATAATGGATCACAGCCCACAGATTGGGAAGCACTGCTTTAAGCAAATTGGTAGGACCTGCTGTCCTCTCAGTATTGTTTTCTGTGTACTGTTTATGTGCACTGGATAGCACATGCTGTCCTCAGCATATCAGTGGACAGGTTCCTGTTGAGGAGCTTAGTCTCAAAATTGAGACAAGGGAAGAAGGAGAGTGAGAGGGTGACAAGGGACGAATATGTGTTTATTTTGGTTGCATATATTTGACAGCCCAACCAATTTTCCAGGGGCAATCCAGCCACAATGCAGTCCTTTGTTCCCTTACCTTGAGGAGGTCTGGAGTACATACTCTCTTGGTACAGCTGAACTGGTGCTAAAAAGTTAGTTAGGATTGGACAGTAGATATAGTTCCAGCACTTAGGATCTATAGGACAACTCAGAAAACAATCTACTCTTCCTATCACAAAGCAGTTGACTTTGAGCAGTTGAACTCCAGTTGACTTTGGTCAACTCCGGTTGACTTTGGTAAGCAGCAACACCCAATTACTTCCCTGAGATGTTTTCTTAATTGTGATTTGTCTTAATTGTGTGTTACTTCTCTGGTCGCAATTGCATGAAAGGCTCTTTGTTCTTTAGACATTCATCCTTGATTTTCCTACCAATTATATGCCTTGTTTATTGAGCTAGTGACAGTGGGTTTGCATCTTCATGTGGGACGTAAACACACACATTTCACTTGGCACTGGGGAGGGAGGGAGGGTGTAGGGTGGGTTCATCCCATCTTCTCCCCCGGCTCAATTTTCTCAATCCAGATTGCCCCATAAATGTTTTCCTTTTGGGGCAACCAGTTTGAGATGGTGGTGAATGAAGATCAGGAAAGAATTTTGGGAAAGGGTTAGGGAAAGGTCCTGCAACCTTGATTTTATTTGACCCCCTGTTGCTATTTTTACACTTTGAAAAACTTCAGGAGATTCAGTTCTGGAGATGATTCAGCCATGTTTGGTTTTGGTCTGAAATTCTTAGGCACCCGAAGGAATGATGAAGTTAAGTAGTTGTGATGTGAGCTGACGTGCTTTTAAAGTCTTTGATTAACGTCATGTTTAAAGTGAGCAGAAAAAAAATAGGCACTTACCTCATTGCAAGTGTTCTAGACATTGGTTTAGCCTTAGTACACAGAGGCAATGCCAGTGTTTGTCTCCTGCTGCTTCACAGTTTCAAGGTGGATGGCAAATATAGAACAACCTGCAAAAACTGTTTTTGAATGAAGAACTTTATATTTATAAGGTCTTAAACAAATAAATAACTTAGGAGAAGTTGCTTGTCCCCCAACTAAGGAACTCAACTTTTTCTTGAATAAGTTAATAACAAACTCTGCCTCACTGCAGTGTATAGCCTTCTTTCTAGATTAGACTGGCCGTGGCCAGTTGTAGAGCCAAACTAGACAATGGCCTTGGGTGCCAAGTATCCACAGTTATCCTCTTGACATACTAGATAAGCATTGTTCTGTCCCTCAATATCCTTGCCCATTCCACATTTTTAAACTACCTCCCAACACTTCCACATTCCTATATATGCACATCAAACTGTTTCTGAAGCATGCTGCCCACATGTGTGCACACACTCCCAAGATTCAGACATTTGATTCGTTCCTGTGGGAATATTCTAAAATGTATTAGAATTCTTACTTCTAGTATTCTCTGAGCATGTGAAGAATGCAATTCCTTTTTTCATGAGCAAGTGCAGCCTGTCCCTTCCAACACAAAGTGAAGGAAAGGGGTGTATAGAGCAGACAGCAATGCTCTTCCCGAAGCTGGAAACCCTACACAATATAATTTTGATTTTTCCCAACTCTCTTTCAAGAACTTTTCAGAGTCAAAATACAGTTTTGCCTCATTATCCACAGGTTCCATTCTGGAACCTTCAGTGGATATCAAGATCAGTGGATACTGAAATCAATGAAAAAATAGATGCACTTCCAGGTTTCTTGCTCCTCTACTGTCGCCCTAGAATGCGTTGGTATAGATGCTATAATACAGTGCTCTTCAAACTGGTGGATCGTGAACCCCCCCCCCATAGGAAGTAAAAAGGGGCCATTTCCCATTAAGGGGAGTGGCCCCAGAAATGACTGCCAGCAGCACCACAGCGATCATGACGCCGCAGACATTTAGGGGGTAGTGCCCTACCTGGATGGGGTCCTTGGGGGTGCAGAAGGTTGAGCAGGGTGCTGCTACAGGCCTTCCTGATGCTAAAAATAGCTCCGTTGCAAGATTGGAGCTAATTTCCTGTTTAGCGTTCAAACAGGAAGTTAGCTCCTATCTTGGAACTCAGCTGGCAGCGGGCCTCCCCAATCCTTCTGTACCCCCCCCCCAAAGACCCCATCCAGTTGTTAACACCCAAGAGCAGTGGTGTCATCTAAATGATTTAATAACAGGTACTCACTTTTGATTGGCACGTGTCGGGACCTGCCCACCGGAAGTGATGTCATAAGCCAGAAGTGATGTCATGGCAGGAAGTGACATGAAAAAAGCCCTTTTTGAGGCCTCAGACAATTTTAAACTGACCCAACAGTTGCAACAGTAGTCCACAGCACCCCCAGAACATGTTAAGGAGGCTTGGCATCATGTTAAAGTGATCCAACAGTTCCAAAAGTATTCGAGAGCAACCCCTGAGCAGCTCATTTTTCAGTGGCAAGGCAAGGCAAGGCAAGGCTCCGCTTGCTGCCTGCCTGCCTGGCTCTGAGAACATGCAGGCAACTCAAACATGCAGGCAACTCAAACGTTGCAGGGGGTGGAGTCGACAATGGAGAGCGGTGAAAAGTGGAGTGCCCCAGGGATCTGTCTTGGGGCCCGTGCTTTTCAACTTATTCATAAATGACCTGGAGACAGGGATAAGCAGTGAGGTGGCCAAATTTGCAGATGACACAAAACTTTTCTGGGTTGGTAAAAACCAGAAAGGATTGTGAAGAGCTCCAGAAGGATCTCTCCCAGTTGGGGGAATGGGCAGCCAAATGGCAGATGCGTTTCAACATAGACAAATGTAAAGTGATGCACATTGGGGCAAAAAACCAAAACTTCACCTATAGGCCAATGGGTTCTGAGCTGTCTGTGACAGCTCAAGAGAGAGATCTTGGGGTGCTGGTGGACAATTCAATGAAAGTGTCGACCCAGTGTGCGGCAGCAATTAAGAAGTCCAATTCCATGCTTGGGGTAATTAAAATAGGGGTTGAGAATAAAACAGCCAATATTATCATGCCATTGTACAAATCGATGGTAAGGCCGCACCTGGAATATTGTGTCCAGTTCTGGTTGCCGCATCTCAAAAAGGACATAGTGGAGCTGGAAAAGGTGCAGAAGAGAGCAACAAAAATGATTATGGGGCTGGGGCACCTCCCTTATGAAGAAAGACTGCAGTGTTTGGGGCTCTTCAATCTAGGAAAAAAGCGCCTGAGGGGGGACATGATTGAGACATACAAAATTATGCATGGAAGGGATAGAGTCGATAAAGGGATGTTCTTTTCCCTCTCTCAAAATACCAGAACCAGGGGGCATCTGCTAAAACTGAGGGTTGGGAGAGTTAAAACAGATAAAAGGAAATATTTTTTTACCCAGCGGGTAGTTAATCTGTGGAACTCTTTGCCACAGGAGGTGGTGATGGCATCTGGTCTTGATGCCTTTAAGAGGGGATTGGACGGATTTCTGGAGGAAAGGTCCATCGTGGGCTATAGGCAATGATGGATTGTGCAACCTCCTTACAATGGTGGAGGGCTACTGGTACCGGGTGCAAGGGAGTGGCAACAGGATGCAAGCATCTTGTTGTCTCGTGCCTCCCTGGGGCACCTGGTGGGCTGCTGTGAGATACAGGAAGCTGGACTAGAGGGGCCTTTGGCCTGATCCAGCAGGGCTCTTCTTATGTTCTTACGTTCTTATGTTCAGGTAGGGTCCCCATCAGTGGTGAAATTCAGCCAGTTCTCACCAGTTCTGCAGAACTGGTTGTTAATTTTAGGTTGGGAGAGGGAAGAAAGGCAGCGGCCGCCCTGAAGGACATAGAACCGGTTGTTAATTTATTTGAATCCCACCACTGGTCCCCATCCAGGTACTTGCCCCTAAATGCCCACGGCACCGTGATTGCTGCAGTGCCACCAGGTCCTGCCCCATCTCTGCAAACACTTAGTGTCTTCAAAGTCCAAACAGGACTTTGAAGACCACTGCTATACTACATTCAGCCACTAGATGGTGATAATAGTGGAATCTAATAAAAATAGGATTTTGAGCCCTTTCCCCCTTGTTACAAGGTATTTAAAAATAGGCCCCCAGTATCAGTCAAATCAGTGGATACCAAGGTCCCACTGTACTGCTTTTCCCCTTCCTTTAACTCTTCAGCTCTCTTACAGTGGGCTGGTTCTTCATTTTTTGCACTCATCCAGACACAGTGCTTTGTTTGTGCCCCAGCACAGTCCAACAGGAATCAGTTTCTCACCAGCAGGTCTTAAGGGGCTAGTGAGCACAGTCTTTTCCTCCATGAAAGGAGGCCAAGGTTTTGTGCCAGCTCTGCCCTTAAATGCTGCTAGATTCATTGGAAATTCCTTCTTGCTTTTTAAAATTAGCCTTGGTAAGACAATAGAAAATGTGGTGATGCTAAATCTGGGGTGCAAAATCCCTTTCTGTGATGCCAAACTTTCCTGCACTGGGCCCAGTCTTCCAGACAGCAACACAGAGAAGGTCACATGATACAATTCACAAGAAAAATCATTGATACTTCATCACCTGGCTTGGCATCTGTGCAATGGAGATGCTCCTCAGGATCCTCTTGGTTAACAAGGTACCTGCAAAATGTCTTGGGAGGGCGGGGAAGGAGCATCTGCAGTTGCATCTATCTTTTAGCCTCTAAGCTGAATTGAATCCGAATCATGTCTGGACAAGAGCGAGAGATAAGAGTCAGGCTTTTCTGCCTCTTGACTGCTTCGCCTGTGGCTTATTCCTTGGTTGAGGAGACTAGAAGCAAAACACACCACGAGACTTGCTGTGTAGTTAGCTGTCAGTTGCACCTTAGTATTTTTACTCCTGTGGAAATAGTTCTCGGGGTGTAGTGGGGGGAGTTATGCTCTTGATCAGGTGACAAACATAAGGCCATGTGGTCCTTGGAAGTTGTTTATGCTGCTGATCTGTGCTGAGGTGTCACTGCTGAAAGGGCAGCCAGCATGATAATTGGGGTCTCCCATATCTTGGAAGTAAGATCAAGATTTCTGTATTTTCTCTTCCCTTGAGGGCTGGAGTCAGGGTCTTTTGCAGCATCCCTGGCAGAACGGAAGGTGACGTTAACACCAAGAAAGGATCAGACGGCCACTGAATCAAGCCCGCCAGCCGGAGTTTGGAGTCCGCTGGTCTAGGCTCCAAATCGAGATATGCATGGCATTTATGACCCTTCAGCTGTTAAAAATCTGTTCTGAAATTGCCTCAGCATTGTTTGAAGGGACTCATCAGAAAGAGATGATGTTACTCAATTGTTAAAAGCTGCTGGGGACACTGTTGAGCCTGGTGTGTGTAACTGCTTTTCAGACTCCATAGTTGTTGTTGTTTTTAAAAAAAGATACCCCAGCCTTTTGCAGACCAAGATACACAGTAATTTCCTTACAAAACTTGTTTATTCACTAGTCTGAGAGTTCAGTGACCACCTAAGACAGCTATTTCAACTTCCTTCGTGACTTCTCTGCAGTATTCAGTTTGTCTTTGATTGTACCGGATTAAGGATTAGCAACTGAAATTGTATATTTAACTAAAAATGTTCCTTGCTAGTTAATAATCAGCAGGCCAATCTGTTCCTGCTCGGTAAATTGTTGAACCTCTTTTTCTTTATGGGTAGGGTGATAGCCCCAACTTAATAATGCTGAAGTTTATTCTTGTTGGAAATGAGGGCAGTGTTGCAACATTTCCATAGTGATTTATGTCCAGTGTCTTACAGCCTGGGCAAGAGACAGCCTGTGTAACATATCATTAGTATAAATTATAGAAAAATGAACCCACTCAAACTAATACTTAGGCTATTTCCTAGCTTGTAACATCTGTGGCCACCCTTCATACATTTGGTGACCTGATGCAAGTGACCTGATCTTTGATGTACCCATAGCAGACATAAATTCTCTCCCCTGAGTGGTCTGCAATTGGAGAGCGGGAGGTTTCTGAGCTTTGGAGTGGTGTGTGATAAGGTAGCTGAGTCAGTCTCCACCCACTCCTGAAAGCGTGATGTGAGCTCCCCTACACCACCCCATTCCCTGCTGCTCAGTTGCAAGGCTAGTAATCTTTATTGGATTTTACTTAGAAGGCACTCAAAGCACTAGCTCCAGCACTGACTGCTAAATGAAGAGCAGAGTGCTAAACGAAGGGTTGGAACGGGAGTCTTCTTGGCCATTAGGGAGTTAGAAGAGGGAGTCTTCTTTCTTTCTTTTGTGGAAGGATGGGGCTTGAAATTCATTTGAAGAGCACGATTATTTCGCCGGCTATCCTAATAAATGACTTTCCCCCAAATTCCCACGGCACACCTGTGGACCACTCACGGCACGCCAGTCTGCCACAGCACAGGGGTTGAAAACGGCTCCCTTAAGGAGGCCTGCATGATTGCCTTCCCACTGCCGGATCTGGCACAGGGCGCTTTGGTTCGGCTGCATCAGCATTGAAAAGTTGGACAGGGTTAGGCCCTTAATGTTATGTTATAAAGAAGACCAAACTTTGCTCCTGAAAAGAAAGGAGAGGAAGGAGGCACAGCTAAGGACCTGCATCAAGCATGGCCTCCAAAATGGTATACAGGCAACATTGTGTATCGTTGCATCCCAGATGTTCTTCAGTGCTGTGATTCTAAGAAGCCTCAGAGGTGGCAGTTGGGTGACTCAGACATGGGGCTGTGTCAGGAAAATTAGATCAGAAGACCTGCAATTGCAAGTTACAACCCTTACAAGGATCTGGTAGGCAAATTAAGATTTGCATCTACACTTGGGAATGAGTTTGGAAAAGCCAACATCAGTTCCCTCCCTCTCTAACATGCAAATGAGCTCCTGCAACAGAAGCTTGTTGAAAAGAATGCATGAAACTGTCAGCCCTTCTCCCTTCTACAGTGGCAAACTAATGACCATTCTTTACTTTTAAATCATTATTCCTTAGGAAATGGGGTTTCAACTTCCTAGTGGATCAGCCACCTCTGCATAGGCCTCTCAGAAACACTGTGAACGAACTCTGTGAATGTGCTCTATATTGAGTACTATATAGACAAAGTGGTGTTGAAATCAAAATCAAAAAATGCCAGAGTGAGGGAAATTATCCTCAAAGTGGAATTCTGTAACTGGAATCAGTTTTGCAGATGTATTCAGCTTCTACTTTTTGCTCATGATATTTGCTCAAGATTTGCCTCTGAACATGGCAAATCTTGCTTATGCTCCCCTTTGCCCCTGCAATTGAGCTTTTGAGCTTATCTGCCACCGTCTAGCTCAGAATTGTATATAGGCGGAAGCTTTCCAAGGTTTCAGACAGGATTTTCGTCTACTCCACCTTGAGATGCCAGGGCTTGAACCTGGTACCTCCTGCATGCAAAGCAGCTGCTTTGTCACTGAGCTGTGGTTTCACACCCTCCTAAGAGAATAGATTTCCCATTGCCCACAAAGAAGGCAATGCTCTGTACATGCTCAGAGTCTCTGCCTGTTACAGAAACTTGTGCCTAGTTCCTCCTGTACCTAGTAGCAGGCAGCCTTTGTGCCTATATGAGGGGAAGGAAGGGAAGCTCATGCCCTACAGAGAAAAGGTACAAGTCTCATGGCTTATGTGAAACAGGATGCTGACTGCACTCTCAGTGATCCCTGTGGGTGGGCCGGCCTGGGAAGTGGGCTGGAGACAGGATCTAATCTGGCACTTCGGCCAGATCCTAACTCCTGTCCCTGGGCTGGTTGGATCTGATTCGACCACTCAGAGTTGCACCAGCGATTTCACTGGCGCAGCTCCAAATAGCCCCAGTAGGGGGCTGCTGCCTCCAGGTAAGGGGAATTAATTCCTCTTATTATATCCTATGCCAAGTGGGAGCTGGTCCCAAACCCTCACTGGATAAAGCACGGGCTGGCTGGCGTGCCTGTTCTGGCATGGGTTAGAATTGAGCTGCCCTTGACTGCTCCTGACATTGGAACTGGGAACTCCCTAGATCAGGGTTTCCCAAAGTGTGAATCATGACCCACTGCAGAGCAACATGCAGGCAACCAGCCTGCATGCTAGAGGGAGGAAACTAACTGAATGTTAACAGAAAGGAGAAGCGTTCCTATTTCCTGTTAAAAGGTAAAGGTTTCCCCACGACCGAATGGTCTAGTCGTGACCGACTGTAGGGGGCGGTGCTCATCTCCGTTTCAAAGCCTGTGAGCCGGCGTTTTTGTCCGATCATGGTGGCCAGCATGATTCTACGCCGTAGCGCACGGAACGCCGTTACCTTCCCACCAAAGTGGTCCCTATTTATCTACTTGCATTTTAGGTGCTTTCGAACTGCTAGGTTGGCAGGAGCTGGGACAAGCAACGGGAGCTCACTCCGTCACGCAGTCTCGAACTCCCAACCTTGCGGTTGAAAGCCCAGCGACAGCGGATTAACTCGCTGCGCCACCACGTCCCTTATTTCCTGTTAATGGTCTGTTAATCTCCCTCTAGTGTGCAGGCTCTGTGCCTGTATATTGCTCTTCAGGTAAGCAAGAATGTTCCTCTGTTAAAAGCAAAAAACACCTATGCTTCAATCACTCCTAAAAAAAATCCAAAGATATTGTAATGGGGGGGGGGGCATGACCTCCCTATCCACAGATACATGAATCCACAGATACTGGCTCCATGGATACAGAGGGATGCCCATAGTTAATATTTCTGTTGTTAAATTTCTTCTTGAATTTTGGTGCACACTGCTAATCGGGATAAATTTATATACAGAGCTACCTTTAATTTCTTTAATGTACAAGGCTACACACATTCATTCATGAAGTGTGGCTCTGACAGTGAACTTGACTGGAGTTTGAAAAGAGTCTGTGTGCAAAGTGAATTCTTGGCCTGTACTGCAGAGGCTTTTCCTTTGTTTTTCCTTTCCCTTTTTCCTGCTATCTCAGAGCTCCGTTTTTGTTTTATTTATCCAAGTATTTACTCATGCCCCTCATTGAATTAGGTCACTCCATTTGCCCCCTCCTTTTGGTGTGTTGACTGACCTACCAATTTTGTATCTTCAGCTGCACATTCTTTCCCCAAGGTCATTGATACACAACTGGAAACATCTGTCATAATACTGGTCTTAGCTGGAATCAGCTTGCCCATTCCAGCCACCTCCAAGAGCTTAGATTCACAGTGTCTCCCAGTCTTTGATATTCAGGCCAGTTCTTTCCTCTTTCAAGTGACATCTTTTGATAATGTTCTTATTGTCCTTGCAGATTAGGCTGGTGCAGATGGCTGTGTACAAGTAGCTTCTAGTCCTGGAAATGGTTGGTTTTGTCCAGTTCTCAGCAGATCAGTTTGTTAACACCTTGTGAAATTCATCTCTGGTTTCTTAGCTATTGTTCTAGTGATACGTTGTTGTAGTGTATATGTCAGCCATAGAAGTAGTTACTTCGTTGCTCTCAAAGGAAAAGGCGGTCATGTCTAGCAAATTTTGCTTAGTGATACAATTGTTTTGGTAGGGGAGCAGGCTTTGGAGTTGTGCAGAATCTGTGCTTAGCAAAAGAAAGCAACAGAATCTGTGCTGCGATTGTGTGTGAGAGAGATTTCGAGTAGCATACTTTTTGGCAGCTCTTAAGTGTGGAGTTCTGAAAGTGGATGTCTCCAATTTGCAAAGTGCTGCCTTGGCAAGTACTTGTCAGTGGTGGTCCACATGGTTCATACGAACTGATGAAGGATGTGCAAGGATAGATTGTACAATTCTCAGAGATTGATTATTGACTTGAAAACAGAAGCTTTCTTGGAAGAAGCAAAACCTTGTATCACTCACTGAGTGATACAAAAGACTTTTGAGTGATCTCAAAAGACTCACATTTGCTCAATGAGTGCACAATCCTAACCTGGAGTTAGGCCAGCACAGTTAGGCCTGCAAAGTTTGGCTGGCACAAGGGGCACTGTAAAGTGTGTTTGGACTACTCTTGGAGTCAGGGAGGATGGTGCACATCTGTGTGCTGGCCTCTCTGACTCTGCAAGTGGTCCAAACGCACTTTATAGTGGCCCTATAGTTAGGCCAAACTTTGCTGGCCTAACTCCAGGTTAGTATTGCACCATGAGCAGTAGCATTACTTATTTGTCAATATAGCTAATTGGCATAAATACAGACTTTTCCTGTGTTATAGGTAGAGATGTTTGAAAATGGTTTTATTTTTTCAAAGATTTTGTGATTTGAAAAAAAGTGAAAAGGCAAAAAGCAGTGTTTTGTGTTTTTATTCTAAGTTCTCATTCCAAGTTTTCATTCTAATTAATTTTAAATGCTTTAAAAGTGTTCTAGGTAGGTGTTACAGTGTCAGCAGATGCAGCCACAGTATATTTCTAATTGGAAAAAATACTGTATTTGAGGACGCAATCCTAACCTGGAATTAGGCCAGCACAATTAGGCCAGCAAAGTTTGGCCAGCACAAGGGACACCTTAAAGTAAGTTTGAACCACTCTGGAGTCAGAGAGGCCAGCACACAGACGTGCGCCATCCTAGGTTTATTTAAAGAAATTTAATCATGACTAATTCCCATGGAAATTAATGTGACTAGTGGCCCAATCCCATTCAGATGCCACGCTGATATCGCATAGATGCTGGTGCGACTGCTGTCATATCCTAAGTCCGACTTGGCAATGCTACACCAATGGTAGACCAGTGCTGGTGCAACAAGAGCTGTATGCAAAGCCTGACCTGGTAAAGCATCACTGGCACAGCTAGTCCCAGTAATACCCTCAGGGTCCATGGAAACACCAACACAACCTGTTATCCTTGGAACAGCATCCCGACAGCAGTATGACATCAGCTGTGAGGTTGATGTGTCATCCATGTGACAACTCTATCACTGGTGTGATATCTTAGGAGCCAGTGGTTGAATCCAGGCAGCCCCAATATCACCAGGGTGAACCGAGCAGAGAAAGGGTGATGGCAGGTGCAGTGCCAATGAGTAGCAAATGTTGGGGAGACACCCTCTGCCAGCCATTAAGACACACATCCACACACCCACACACACACACACCCAACATGGCACAAGGATAGCACAGTACATCTATCACAAGAGTCACAGGGGCATCTACAGCAAAGGGGGAAAAGCAAGTCCCCTCATCCCTCCCTCATACTGTACATCCAAGGAATACCTTTTGAGCAGAGTCCAGGTAGGAAGGTAGCTCCTTTGGAAGCAGGAAGCCACATAAAACTATCACACAAGTCTCCCTATGGCAAGGCTTTGAGTATCCATGGGGCTGCCTGGCAACTGGAAGGTACCTTTTTGTCAGGGGATAGACTGGGATAAGTCACAAGAGAAGCCTCAATCGCACTAAGGCAAATTAGGGTGCCCATGGCTCCCTGCATGAAGGCAAGATGAGGTGGTTTTTGAGCCCAGGCCCTTGCCTTTCCCTATCCAGCAGGGCACTTACCTTTTGCGTTACTGTCCATAAACACTCAGGACAGGGACAAAAGAGAAGAGGGAAGTAGGCCCAGAACCCACATTGTCCACTCCCATTCACAAAGCTGCTCACTAACCCACCAGACTCAGCAAGAGGTAGGCAAAGAGCACCCCATCTGGTATCTAACACCTTGTGTCACCTCAAACAGACACATGTGGCTAGGATGCTGTAACACATGGTCCTATCAGATGGAGCCCTGCATGGGCCAATCATTGAGCTGGCATGTGACACACGGTGCCTACTGCAGGAGCCTGCCCAGCTACCCTCTCCCATACGCTCTTTGCTTAATCCTTGGCGGCTGTCACTATGCTGTCCCCCTATCCCTTTGCCCAGGATATACCATGGTAGCAGAGAATAAGGGGCCATGATAACTCAGGAGCACTACCTCCTCTGGCCCCAAGAAGAGGGAGCTGTTTTTCCCCTATAGAGCCTCACTCTGATGCCAGCTGAGGTAAAGGACATACAACTGAGGCAGTCAGGGGAGGCAGAACCTCACCTGTCATACTCCAATGGAAATAGCCTCAGGCCTGCCCACAATCCATCCAGTTTCTGAGGGGTTATGCTGAGCTTGTCTCTGCCACATCTCTCATCTCTCCCGCTATAGCAGGAGGTTTCCATACTTTTCAGCACAAGGGCCACATCATATATAAGGGAATTTAAATGGTGACCCTTGTATCGGGGTGGGGGTGGGGCTCTGGAACAGAACCCCGGCAGATATGGAGGTTGCACTGTATTTATTCCCTCTCAGCAGGTTGCTGTGGGCAGGTCCCACCAACTGCAGAATGCCATTAAAAAATCTTCCAGAGGGCCAACTTGGCACTTGGGCCAGAGTTTGGAGACCCCTGCACTGTAGTAATAGGCACCATGTCCGTTACTATACAGGGAGAGACGAGAAATGCAGCAGTGACAACTCAGCCTCTTCTCTGATTGTGGCCAGGTAGTGCCCCAGAATGGCTTGTGGCTTCTAGGTAGTGCCTTGTGGTGCCACAGCAAGTGCCTCCCCAGCCATTTACCTCACCTCACATTACCGAAGTAGGGTGGGTAGAAGAGACCTGTATCTGCTAACAAGGAGATAACAAGTGTGATCTAGTCAGGAGATTTATATTGTAGTTGTGGTGGAGCAACATCTGAAAAAGAAACACGCAAGTGGGATTACCAACCACCTCCTCCCAGGAAGGGTGTGTTGCCATTGCAAGTTATCAAATGGACAACCAAGTAACATACACATTCACACCCTTCTGTGTGTGTTGGGTGGGGCGAGTTGAGTGTGTAGTCCAACTGGCCCAGAGTGAATGGCATATATGTGAGGATATGCGTGCATATTTAAACTGAATTGGTAAGTCCTTATGTGTATTTTCCGTGCTTGCTCTTCTGCTGCCAACATAAGAGACTAGTGACTCCTATATGACCTGCTGTTTGCGTGTCCTATCTTGGATCGTGTTGCAGAACTAGACAAAACCAACTTTCTAATAATCTTCAACTTCTAATAGTAAAGAGGGGAGTTCAGGCATGACCATGTATACAGTTTGAATTTTTGTAACTGATGTGTGATGATGATTACAAAGACCTTATTTCTGTGGGATTTTCCCCCTCTTAAATTCATTATGTTTTATATTTTACTATGAAAAGACACATGAAAGAAAATTTGAACATCATCATCCCAATGTCTATCCTAGTAGCACTTTTTTTTGTGATTACAGACGTCCCTCTGTATCTGTGGATTCTATATCCTCAGCTTCACTTATCCACTGTTCCTGCACAACCAATTACTTACATATTTTCCTTTACTGTGACCCCAAGCACTCCTGCCTCTTTTTTGCAGCCTTATAGAACACTAGAAAAGGAAAATGAGAAGTAACCACCTGGAATGCTACAGAAAGGAGACAGCCAGAATACTAATAGGAAGCAGGAAGCTTCCTACATCCTGTCAGCATTTTCTTTTCTTTTTTTCCAGAATGCTTTTATTTTCTACTATACAGTAATGGGAAAAGGAAGATGATAATACAAAAAGGGAGGGGATAGTAACACAAGGTACACACATAAGGTCATGGAGAGATTACATGCATATATTGGGATCTACTTTAACTACAATACATTTCTTCAGCAATTATTAATAATATGATACTGCCAAGCCAAGCCTCATATAATGTTAAGTAAATGTATCCATCAAAGTTAATTTATCATTTCAGCATTTTCTTAGGGCACAATCCTAACCTGGAGTTAGGCCGGAGCGTCACGAACACACCATAAAGTGCATTTGGATCACTCTCAGAGCAGGGAGGATGGCACATGTCCATGTGCTGGCCTTCTTGACTCAGAGAGTGGTGCAAACGTGCTTTACAGCATATTTGCAACACCCCTGACTCCAGGATTGTGCCCTTAGTGTCCCTCCTCTAGCGTTCCAGATGGTTGCTTCTCGCATTCTAGCGTTCTATAACAGACTGCAAAAGAACAGACAGGAGTGCTTGGCGCCACAGTAACTATTGGGTTCCCTTTTATCTTAGGTTTCGGTATCCATGGGGGTGGGTGGGAACATATTCCCCATGGATACAGCGGGGTGGGGGGAAACACTGTACTTCTCGTGTCTTCTGGAACAGGCAAACAAAGTGTAACTCAAACGTTGCCTGCCCCTTGCAGAAATCAAAGGTGATCCAACACACATGGCTATCCAGAAAGAAGAAAATAAAATATCATTTGTTGATGTTGAGGTGAAACTGTGGAAATTAGGACTTAAATAATATTATGAACATTATTCCACACTGGCAGTTTGGGAAAACATTGATGCAGAGGCTGCCACAAAACATAGGAAAAGCAATCTTTAAATCTATACTTTAATTTTATATTGGTCTCTTGAAAACAAAATGGAAAACTACAATAAAGATGCCCCTAAAATTATTGTCTTCTGTGGTTCATTTGAAATTATAAATGTTGGAACCAGATACAAGAAAGACAGCTAGTAGTTCAATAGGAGGAACCCAATCCCAAGTCAATTTGTTGTTTGTAAGCCCCAATGAAATAAAGGGGACTTAGTTATGATGAACTCTCCCATTTATTTCAGTTGAGCTTACATTATGGTGCAGCTCATGCATTGTATGCAGAAAGGACCCGTTTTATTCCCCAGCAACTCCAGGAAAAGCTGGGAAAGATTCCTTATCTGAAACCTTGAAGAGCTGCTGCTAGTCAGCATGGATAATACTGAGCTAGATGGTACAAAAGTCTGACTTAGGACCCAATCCTATCCAGCATAGGAGCAGTTGGCACCAAACAGCTACCACTGGATTGTGTGCTAGATCTGAGCAGGCTGGAGGTTTGCTTGGAGGGAAGGGAATGAATGAAGGACATTCATTCCTTTACCCCAAGTAAAGCCCCAGCCTAATCAATGCGCTTCTTGAATATGTACCAGCTAAACCACAGGCTCAGGCACGAGAAAACTTGTGTTGGGTTTCTGAGGCCAACATGGGGGATAGGATGTAGCAGGGGAGGCCTCCACTGGTTCCACATCATCATTCTGCCCTCTCTTCGCCTTCCCTCTGCCCAGGAATGCCTCCTGCCCCTCTCCCCATGCCCCTGCACTGCTCAGTACATAAGAGCCCCGCTGGATCAGGCCAAGGGTCCATCTAGTCCGGCTTCCTGTATTCACAGTGGCCCACCTGATGCCTCAGGAAGCAGACAGTAAGATAACTGTATGTTTTTGCCACTCCTTTGCACCTGGCATTCTGAGATAGCCGACTTCTAAAATCAGGAGGTTGCACATACCCATCATGTCTTGTTACCTGTGATGGATTTTCTTCTAGAAATCTGTCCAGTTAAAGGCATCCAGGCCCAACTATCACCACATCCTGTAGCCGGCGGCTGGGGCTCCTGCAGCAGCATTGACAGGGAGGCACAAGCATACTAATATGGAGGTGGAGTTTCTGGGGGATTAAGAAACATTCCAGTGGGTTCTAGCAGTTTTCCTTCCGTGTTGGCCAAGACTGGGCAACAGTCACAACCATTAGCATAAACTGATGCAGATCAGGCCAGCAACCATTTTCCATATCTAGTGTCCTCCCTGCCTCTGTTGCCTCTGGGATTTCTCATCTCTGTTTCTAATTTTCCTTTCTGCAGAACTGTGGGGATGCTCCGTGTGACTGGCGTCTCTTCTGAAGGAAACAGAACAGCAGGAATGTTATAGCAATCATGAGGATATTCCACAGCTAACTTCCAGTGTCCACAACCTGTCTCCTAGTGATGTGTTGCTGATAACATGGAGATTCTGCTTCTTAAATCACTGCTGTTGATGCTGATCATCTGCTTCAGTGGACTCTTCTACTATCATCATTCAGGCCTGTCTTCAAGTGACAGAAGATTAAGCCACAAAAAACCAAATTTCATAATAATTTTAGCAGATGATATTGGATGGGGAGACCTTGGAGCCAACTGGGGTATGAGAAAAGACACTCCTAACTTAGATAGGATGGCAGCGGAAGGAATGAGGTAAATTTCAAACTGATGCCTGCTGTCTGTTTTTTTTAATTTCTATTACTTTGCAGTGGAAGTAGAATTGGGAAGAGATCTAACACCACGTAGCCCAACCTCACTAGTTGAAGTTACACTATGTCTAAAGCTCCAGACAGGTTAGAAGGACAAAGCAGTACAACCTGTGAGCATCCAATGATGGATGGGGATCATGCAGTTCTCAAAGTACAGTGTGCCCTCAATATCTGCAGAGGTTCCGTTCCTGGGACCCCCGCCAATACCAAAATCCGTGGGTATTGAAATCCACAGATTTGGGACCCAACCCCAATTTCTGAACTTCTGAACCCAACCAGAGCTAATCTCTGGTTGGGACCAGTAGGTTTTCTGAGGTCCACATCGGCCATGATTGCAGAGAGATGCTTAAGAAGGTGTTAGGGACCTATTCTGAAGGCTTGGCAAGGGAGGCTGAGGGCACAATCCTAACCCACTTTCCAGAACTGACATCGCTGTGACAATGGGACATGTTCTGCATCCTGCTGTGGAGTAGTCGTCACAGAGGTTTCTTCACGGTAAAGGAATGTTTGTTCCGTTACCTAAGAGCTGCCCTTACCCCAGTGCTACAAAATTGGTTAGGATTGTGCCCTGAAGCAAACAACAAAACTGTCTAATCATAACTTACTACTAGTACCTTTCAGTCACTTTCTGTGAGTCACCCAGTTTCTAAACTTTTCAGTTTTCATCTGTATCGAAAATTCCAAAATCGTTATTGTCAAGGTCAAACAAATCCACAGATAAACCTAGCTATGAAGAATGAACCAAAGTGAGGCCATTTTACTCTGAGAGGGGAAACATGCAGAAAGAGTTAGAAAATGGAGCCAAAAAGTCTGTAGAGAGAGAGATTAAGGAACATCCCAAGAAACATTAGGCGCTGATTACTGTAAATGTGGCATCCTCAAAAGAACAAAAAGGAGCCTAAGTACCTGACTGAGTTTCAGGAAATTGAGCAATGTCCGACCAATTTGTAAGGTATTCACGCCTATCAATAGTCTAGCAGAAATGTAAATTGTTTTAGCTATGCAACATTGGGAGGGAAAAAATTGCCAGCAACAGATTCAAACTGAACAAACTGAGTGTGATTGGTTAAAAATTTGATGGACAGGAGTATATTCAAAATTACTATAAGAATTGGGCCAAACGACACATCCAGTCGCTAGCTGGGATGGGGAAGCTATGCCGGGGTTTGCTGAAGATCTGCAACCCACAACCTCAAGACAAAGACGTCTGAAGAAGCAAGGATTTACTCTACTCCTTGTGAGCTGCTGTTAGTAAGTATGAGACACTGAACAGCTGCTTAGCAAGACTGTGCTGTGTTAGTGAGGGACAAGTAAGCTCAGAAGCTTAGCTTTTATTGTTTTTGTACTTGGAACTTGCCTTGCCTACTCAGTAAAACGGACCTAAGGGGAAAAGTGCTTCCACTTTAAAGCTGCTGACCCACTGTGAGCGCAGGGGCAAATAAGCAGCTAAAGGTGCACAGAGCCCACTAGTCTTTTTCCCCTTAAACAAAAATCCTCAGGGTTCTGGCCAGTTTGTGGCTGTTGGAAGCCAGCTGGGCCAGCACGTGGGGTAGGTCTGCGCGTGCCTCTCTGGAGAAGAGGGCCGTAGACCTGGACAGTTATTGTGGCATTTTTTTCCAAAACTAGTCACCAAAGTTATCACTTATTTCATAAAATACAATATTTGCTTCTCCTAATTAGTGCATTTTGCTTGACCTGTTAATACCTGCCTATCGCTAGGTTTTCTAAAAGCTACTTACTCATATTTTCAAACTTCCTGCTATAGCTAAAAGAGTCACAAAACATTTTAGTACCAGGATTCTCACTATTAATGGTTGGTTATTTTTTTTTTAGAATGGATGAACCTGTGATACCCTGAGAGTTTATAACTCCTCAAAAGGCATCAGCACAGTCCTATAAAATCTGCTTAGACAAATTGTAAGTTGAAGTTGAGATTTTGTCCTAAGTGGCCCCTCTTGAATGTGGACGTGCACAAACGCCAGGAACCAGCTAATTAAACATCTTGGTTTGTTAGCCAGTTATCTCTTAGTTAATCATAGAGCGCGTAAGAACCTTGCTGGATTGGACCGAAGGTCATCTTTGTTCAGTATCCTATTTCCCCCAGTAGCCAACCAGATGCCTTCACAAAGCACAGAAGCTGGGCATGAAGTCAACAGCCTTTTCCTGCCATTTCTTCCCATCAACTGTTATTCAGGATGCAATCCTAACCTGGAGTCCCTTGTGCCAGCCCAGGAATGTTGTGTTGCAAAT
Source organism: Lerista edwardsae (assembly GCA_029204185.1). Classification (NCBI taxonomy): domain Eukaryota; kingdom Metazoa; phylum Chordata; class Lepidosauria; order Squamata; family Scincidae; genus Lerista; species Lerista edwardsae. The sequence goes on from JAJKFI010000094.1 coordinate 5,837,434, forward strand.
GCACTGTAAAATGAGTTTGGACTACTCTCAGAGTCAGGGAGGATTGTGCACATCCGTGTGCCGGCCTCCCTAACTTAGAGAGTGGTGCAAATGCAGTTTACAGCATTTGCGACACTCCTGGACCGGCACGAGGGACTTGTGCTGGCCAAACTCCAGGTTAGGATTGCGATACTTGTTCTAAGCACAGAGGCTCCATATAGCCATCATGGACAATATCCAGACAGGCCTTTCTTCAATGAATTTTGCTAATCTCCTTTTGAAAATCACTCTTTGGAGGGAACTGAGGCTACAATCCTCATCTGGAGTTAGGCCAGCGAAGTTTGGCAGCACAAGGGACATTGTAAAGATTGGTCCAATCTTGGAGTCAGGGAGGATGGCGCACGTATGTGTGCTGGCCTCTCTGACTCCGAGAGTGGTCCTAACCAGAGACGTCATCCGGGCGCGCCAGGAACCGGAATGCCCAGATGATTGACAGCCCTCCGCCCCTATGGCGGAGGATAGCCACGCCTCCCTGCGCCTCGAATCACTCCATTTCAGAGCGATTCGGACGCGCGAACGGGCGGGCCCAGGAGCAGCTCGCCCGTCCTCAGGAGAGGCGGCGCAGCCCGGGCCCGTCTGCGGAACTGGCGGAACGGCGTACTGGGCCATTCCGCCAGGATGACACCACTGGTCCTAACATACTTTATGGTGGCCCTTGTGCTGGCCAAACTTTGCTGGCCTAACTGTGCCAGCCTAACTCCAGGTCAGGATTGAGCACTCAATGGATTTAAGTAATTAAAAGCATGTGGCCACAAAGGTGCTTTCCTATTTGAAGTGCCCACAAAAACATAGCCAAGCCTGCCCAAAACCAAAATCAGTTCAACGTACTACAACATTGAAGTCTGTTAAATTGAGGATCGGGCCTTTAACAAACAAATTGGTTAATGTGGGAGAAGGTGATTAGTTATGTGTTTTTTTTTTAGGCCTAACCAAAAGCTTGTAGTAAATGTTCATATGTTCACAGTTGCAAATGATAGGTGATGGTAGCCACGTGTCACATTTTTATTCCTTGTGTAGTTCCCTCTCATCTTTAAACAAAAACTCTTCACTGTTGTGATCTGTCTTTTTTATCCCCTCTCCAGATTGGCTGATAATTTATTTCTTCAAAGCCGAGTATGAATGCATTTCAAAATCTAATTACCTGCCCCCTCATGATTCTTATCCCTAAACACAACAAGCCTATGTTTTGGTCCTTCTGTAAAATCTTCAGGTTTCTAATACTATCAAATGTTCAAAGTGCTTGAACATTCATTACCACTGAGTCGCTTTATTACCACATCTCCATTCATAAGCCTCCATGACATACAGTATTTGCTTCTTTGGGACAGTGCACATCCTGGGGGGGGGGGGGAACCTTACTCTTCCAAAGGAGATAAATCTCATTTTGTGGCAATCCAGTTAGGAAGAGACTTTTGTTAAAGGAGATTGTAGGACTACAACCTGGGTAGAAATGTCCGCAATTAGGACGTTGGGTAACTACCTCTTGTGAACAGAGCAGCCTGCTGAGTGATCCTGTTTTAACTTGCATGGGCCCGTGAAGCTTCCTTGCGCTGAGCCAGACTGTCACTTGCTATTGTTTGTGTCGGCCAGCAGTGGCCCTCCAGGGTGACAGCACAACAGAGGCCTTTTCTAGCATCTGCTCCTTGATCCTTTGACTGGAGATGGCAGTTGATTGAGCCTGGGACTGTGTGCATGCAAAGCATGCTCCCTTATCCCTGGGCTGCAGTGCCCCTGAGGAACCACTTAGGATACCAGCCCTCACTCTGCTGGTTCTGAAGGTAAAAGTAAGTGTTCTTACTTTTGGGTGGTTGGAGCAACTGCGAGTCCTTGCCCTTCCTAGGTCAGCCAATACAAGGAGTTACAGTTATCTGAACTAGTACAGTCAGTCCTCTTTATATGTGAACTCTCTATCTGCAAATTCACTTATCTGCGAGGGGCAGAATTGCTTACCTTATTATCTGCACCCCTGTCCTCTGTGCAGAGGCCTTCCAAAGGCTGCAGGGACCTTCAGAAACATCCACCAGCCATGTTTAAGGAGTCCCTGCTGGTTGCAGCCTCTGAAGCCTCTGGAAGGTCTATGCAGCATTCAGAGGTCTTTTGGCACTTCCTACTGCACTCTTCTGGCTTCCTGAGGGTCTCTGCTGTATTATTCTGATGGCAGATAAGGGTACCCTTGCACCTAACCCCACTGATCCCACAGGATCAATGGCTCATTATCTGCTAATTTGATATCTATGAGGATTTCCAGGAACCCAATCCCTGCTGATAATTACTATAGTTGGGAGCGTAGCTTGTTGCTTCTAGGCAACTATATAGGGCATTCAGTGGCATTCCTAGAGGGGTTGCAAAATGCTAACTTTTTGAGGCTCCTGAACTTCTGTGTAAAACAGCCACGCCCCCTCACCTTTAGAACTGTTCATGACTGACAAAGCAAAGCGGAGGACACATGCTTTGCTTTTGCAGCTGCAAATGGCTCTGAAGGTGAGGGGGAGGGGCTGCTTTACACCTAGCATTTCCTCTCCACTGAGGGCTTAATTTTCCTCAAAGCATCTCAGTCCAATTCTAGACCACAGCAGGTGCTAGAAGCTGACCAGTGAGCAGAGGAACAGTGGTATAACGTGGGTCATGAAGAGGGGAAGAGGGCATGGATGTTAGCCTCTGTCCAGGAGAGTTACATAGCTGGGGACAGCACCTCTTCCACTATGGATCCCTAAATACTCTGATAAGAGGAGAAGGAAGAGATAAGGATTGTGTATTTTATTAAAGCTACAGTTAAGAGAAATGGGTTAGAAAATGACTTGCCTTTTTTACCATTCCCCTCCATATTACATAAATGGTAAATGGCAGGGCAAACCCTTTTATTTTTGCCTCTTCTAGGTTTGTGGATTTTCATTCAGCTGCCTCCACCTGCTCCCCATCCCGTGCCTCTCTGCTGACAGGGCGTCTCGGCCTTCGCAATGGGGTCACCCACAATTTTGCTGTTTCGTCAGTGGGTGGCCTTCCGCTGAATGAGACAACTTTAGCAGATGTTCTGAAGGAAGCTGGCTACCTCACTGCTGTGATAGGTAATTCAACCCATTGTAGAGAGTGAGCCTTTACCTTGCCTTTGTATTAATGAGTACTTTGGTTGGTTGATCTTGGAAATAAACTGCAATTTTGGAAAATTTCCATTTTTTTGTCCTGAAGAGGAAGCCTCCGTGGATGGTGTTCAGCAATATTGCATATACTCAGTGATGTCATCTAAATGATTTAAGAACAGGTACTCACTTTTGATTGGCACATGTCGGGACCCGCCCACCAGAAGTGATGTCATAAGCCAGAAGTGATGTCGCAGCAGGGAGTGACATAAAAAAGCCCTTTTTGAGGCCTCAGATGATTTTAAACTGACCCAACAGTTGCAACAGTATTCCACAGCACCCCCAGAACATGTTAAGGAGGCCTGGCATTATGTTAAAACTCCAGAGCAACTCATTTTTCAGTGGCAAGGAAAGGAAAGGCTCCGCTCGCTGCCTGCCTGCCTGCCTGCCTGCCTGGCTCTGAGAACATGCAGGCAACTCAAACATGCAGGAAATTCAAACGTTGCAGAGGGCGGAGTCGATGAGTGGGCGGGCGAATGGGTGGGGCCAGCTGTAATCCTAGAAACCGGTACTCGCGAACCCCCGCGTACCCCCTGCATGACATCACTGCATATACTCCGTAGTTTGCAGGCAAAAGTCTGCATAGCCAGTATTGCACATGGGCTTCAGCATAGCCTCTAAAATTTGTCAGAGGGGAAAAAAATCACATGTGTAGTGCCGGCTATGTTTCCCAGCACTTCAGAATGTTCAAAGTCCTTCACATGCACTAGTCCTCACAACAGCCCTACACGCTAGATCAGTTTGAGGATCCCCATCTAGCAAAGGTTGAATGAGAGTAACTTGCCAAAGGACACCAGCAAGCTAATGGCAGAGAGGAGATGTAAATCTGCCAACTTCCTGATTCACATCCCAGTCTCTGTGCTAGCTACCTTAGGCTGTAGGATTGAGGATTCTCTGGCCAGCAGTAGAATCAACTGAATTAGATGCTGTTTTAGCAGCAGAAGCAGTGCAAATTGCAGTTTTTGTCGTACAGCAGCTAAGGGAATGTCCAGATTTCCTTAGCTATAACTTTCAGGTAGATGGAGAGCTAAACCTGCCCACCAGTTCAAATACAGTAGTATTCAAAGGCCCTTCTCCAGGGGCCCCTGCCTCCCGAGTCTTAACAGGTAGCTATTGGAAATAATACTAAAATACATTTTACATTTCTGTAAGAAGGCCTTTACTGTGTTGATGTAGAAATTATGGAACTCCCTCCCTACACATGTTTGCCTGACATCATCTCTGTTATGTTTTAGATGATAGGCAGTTTGTCCTCTTCTCCCATGTTTCTAATAGTACTTGAGTACAGAATAGATCCCTGTGGCACCGATGAGTGTGAAAAGCAGAATTCCAGTGGTTGCCCCAGACTCACTCACTGCCTGTCCACCCACTCACTCACCACACCCAGGGCTTAACAGACCAAGCATTAAGCAATCTCTTCAATCACTATTAATAGAAAGTATGTATCATATATGCTAAGGCTGTTTTATTCATTCTGTCCCCTAATTGCTTTCTTGCAGGTAAATGGCACTTAGGACACAATGGTCCCTATCATCCCAACTTACGTGGTAAGGGTTCCATATTATTTTCCTTTGAGAGACAAAGCACAGGTGTAGACATAGGTCAGGTTCTCACTGAGGTAGTATATCTGTGTCTGGGCTGCACTGTTCTACTTTGATAATTATGTAACTGAGAACTGACTGAATACACCTCCCTCCAAACATTTATTCGTTTATTTTGTATGTTTTTACCTTGCCTTCTACTAACTACTTGGGGTGGCTTGCAAGCAAGAACCTAAAACAATAAAGCACACTCCACCATTAAAAATAACAATCCAGCAGCAGAATTTAAAAAACCCACATGGACAGCAAAAGCTAAAGCATGACCCATTACCAATCATATCAAAAATAGGCCAAATGCCAATTTAAAAAACCGGTCCTTGGACAGGTGTCAGATGTACAGAGTAAGAGGCCAAGCAGGTTTCCTTAGGGTGGGCATTCTGTTGTGACACCACAGAAGTGGCTCTGCTCCTAGCAGTGCAATCTTTTGCATGTCTACTTAGAAGTAAGCCTTGTTCTCCCAGGAAAGAACTCCCAGGAAATTTACTCCCAGGAAAGAATGCATAAGGTTGCAGCTTTAATGATGGAATACAGAGCAGAGCTCAGAACAATTGTTCATTTATTTCCACTATGTAAACTTGCTTTGTTGAAAAGGAGTTAATGAATGTGCTGAAATGGGAGAGATGGATTTCATCAGCTTATGCATGACTGAAGACTCTAGAGCAGTGGTTTCAAACTGTGGGTTGGGACTCATTTGGTGGGTCGTGACCTGATGTCAGGTGGGTTGCAGAAAGCTGGGAGTAGCCATTCCAGTCCTTACTCTTGTTATATTCCTTTTGTGAATTTTCAAGTGAGGGTTTTAAAAGACGTTGTTTTTAGTTCAGTGCTTTTATACGTGTAATATTTTGTCCTAATCTTGCTTTCTGTCAGGGATGTTTCATGGTTATACAACTACTGCAGTCCAAGAATGCCAATTTGCATTTCAGGTGTGTCATTTTATAATGTTACAATGACAGTGCAAGGGAGTGGCAACAGGATGCAAGCATCTTGTTGTCTCATGCCTCCCTGGGGTACCTGGTGGGCCGCTGTGAGATACAGGAAGCTGGACTAGATGGGCCTTTGGCCTGATCCAGCAGGGCTCTTCTTATGTTCTTATGACAGCACTTCCTACTTGATGATGTCACTTCCTGCCACAACATCACTTCCACATTAATGACATCATTTCTGGTGGTCCTGACACAAGTGCCATTCTAAAAAAATGGGTCCTGGTCTAAAACGTTTGAATACCACTGCTCTAGATGACTTTAGAAAGTCTTTCATCTCTCATGGAAGTCCCTGTGGTCCATTTGCCAAGGCTAGGGCTTAGATAACTGCTCTGTCTAGTTGCAGCAATCTTGTCATTCTGTTGTTGCAGATGGAATTTATAAATGTTTTTAAGACAGCCAAAGATGTTTTCCAAAAATAGCATGTGGCTCTCCATATCCTAATAATGTGGCTTTAATCCTAGGTTTTGATTATTACTTCGGGATACCCTATAGCAATGATATGGGCTGCACTGACACTCCAGGCTATAACCTCCCTCCCTGCCCAGCCTGTCCCCAGCACTCTGCTACAGAAAGGTACATCTTCTCCCTATGATGTGCACTGGCATCCTTGCAGGCTCAGCATTCTAGTAGTCTTGAAGCTGTCAATCATATCCTTCTTGGTTTCTATCATAAAAGGCAGGGTGGTCCCATGGGTCCACCTCTGGGGCCTCTGCCGTGGATGCATTGCTGCCTAGCAAAGATTCCGCAGGTGGGCCAGGGATCACCAGGAACTCTTGTGGCAGCTGACTTCTTCACTTCAGGGTGGGACTTAATTGAGTGCATCCTTTTTGCTTGCATGCAGCTGCCCCTTTCACTGTAATGAAACCAGGAAGCCTTTTAGCAAAGGAACTCCATCAGAGCTCCCTCTAAGGATCCTGGTAATTGTGTTGCTTTTGACGTGTCACTGCATCCCAGTGTTGTCAGAGTGACGTCCACTGGCTTCCTATTTTTCAATGCACCTTATTTTTCTTTCTTTGCTTGGTCACAGCAACCCTTTATCTCATATGCTGCTGTCTCTCCAACAATAGAAGGCAATTTCCCTGGGGAACTCATAGTCAGAGCATGATGGCAAGAACCATCCCCTGCTGTTTGTACTCAACTGTAGCTATTAGAAATACACTACTTTGGCATATTGAAGGTCCATTTAGTTCTCATTGCTAGTAGCTACTGATGGGCCCTTTCCTCTTCCATGGATTCATTTAATCCCCTTTAAAAGCCATCATAGACAATGACATTACTACATCCTATGACTGCATATTCTTTGTGAAGAAGTATTTTCTCCTGTCAGTTCTGAATTTATGGTCATACAATCTTGTTGTCAGGTTATATTATGTGGCAAGACTATATGGCAATCTAATACGTGTTTGCCAGACATATTCGTGTCTCTTTCCACACTGTTTGAAATTTTATAAACCTGTTTTGCTTAAATCTCTGTTCCTAATATGTATCATTCTAATACATACTACATATTACTAATACTTATATATGTTTAACTCTCCTATTGCACATTCATAACTTTTACAAAAATGGTGTTTTTTTTGTCCAGCACCAATAAGAGAGACTGCTATGATGATGTGGCACTTCCTCTTTTTGAAAACTTCACCATTATCCAGCAGCCTGTGAATCTGACCAATCTGGCTGCAAAATATACAGAGAAAGCAATTCAGTTCATCCACTCTTCAAGGTGAGAGCATCTTTGTACTTGCTGTTTGTTGCAACAACCTGACTTCTCTATTAAGAAGGAAGTTGGTTTCATATTAGTGTGCCCCATGGCATTCAGCAAAGCCAAAGTTTATGCTGGAATCATAACCATTGGACACCTGGCTTCATAAATCTTGTGTTTTTCTAAGCCAATTTTGCTTGATATACATTTGTGCTCTCTAATGAGAACTGGTACAAACTAGTGATTGTAGTATGGAAATGTGACTTGGGGGACGGTATTCAAATCCTGTCTTAGGATGTATACAGATGTGCCTTTAAACAGGGCTTTTTGCCCCCTTTTTTTCTCCTGTGGAAAGAACTGGCTTCCCCATGTCTTTACAATGTTTTCAAAAGACATCAGCTTTTCAAATGCTGATCTTGCTCCTACTTGATCCTCAGGCCAGCTGCTCATTCATGAAGCATGAATGTTTAAAGGTCCATTTGTTGATAACCATAATTCTTTTAAAAGAAAATTAATTTTTAAAAGCCTGGGAGGGTTTGTGATGTTACACGTGATAGTCAATCAGCACTGTGCACTTTTGCTGCAAACTGGCAGAACCTGTTTCTCCTGAACTTTATCGTGCACAGGGAATTGTACCTATACCTGATGCATCACACTTCCACAACAGCTGGAAGGCTTAACAATATATGCCTGCATGCAGCCCCTGTTGTAGAGTATGATTTGGTTTTGGATTTTTTATCACTAAAATCTGACTAGTAAAGAATTATTTCTTTATTAAGTGGAAAAAAAAGATTGCTATGTTCTGGTTCTCAAGAACAGCATGAGTTCTAATATTCAATCAATCAATCAACAGGTACTTACATACCGCTTTTCAACACAAAGTAGTTTACAGGCAAATAATAAAGTTAAATGGCTCCCTGTCCCAAAAGGGTTCACAATCTATTAAAAAAAATGCAGAACACCACCAGCAACAGCCACTAGAGCAGACACTGCACTGGGATGAAGAGAGACAATTACTCTTCCCCTGCTAAATATAAGAGGACACCACTTGAAAAGGGCTTCTTGCCCAGTTAGCAGGGGTTTCTTGCCGAGTTAGCTGGGGTTAAATACTGGGTTGTATCTCATGGGTTGTCAAATAAGAGTCTTACCTTTTCCTTCAACATGTCCAGACTTTTTACTGACACTTGCCAAGCTTTCCATACTGATCTCTGCTCCTCTCTTGTCATGCCTCCTCATGTGTGCATCTTACAGTACTGTATGCTCACCTGTTTAGCAGCTTCTCATATAAATGGTAAAGGATTTTGGGATTATGTTTTCTTGGAGCAATAAAAATTTCAACAAAGGATAAAGGATCACATCTGCCTGGTGTGATGAAGCTTCAGTATAGGGTATACTTATATTAATGTTGCCATTCCTGTTGCCTTGTGCCTGAAGATCCTGTAACAAAGTAAATTAAACGTGCTGCTGGCTTTGGTGGATTGGCCGGGGGGGGAGGAATAGGCTGAAGCCTCTTTCCTAAGGTATCAACATCCCAATCCTATTTTATTTTAAATCCCTCCCCCCGTTGAATAGTTCGTAAGACATACTGGTGAATTGGTGGCAGTAGCATTGATTCCTTATATATTCATGCCTTCAGGCTCAAATCATAAAGTGTTAGCTCTGCCTTTGGTCTGCATAAACAAAGTTACATGGCACTGTTCTGACATGCAAGTTCTGTGCTGTATCTTTAATAAGAGAGATCATGGCAAAGACTTCTGTTATCCTTGAGCACATATCTGATTTATATTTGTGAAGATCGGCAGATGTGCGCCTAGCCTCTGAATTGTCATATGAAAAAAGAGGCAAATTGCTTGTCCATTGTTATGCCAGAATTAGATCACAATAATCTTTACCAAAGCATTTCCATGCATATTTCAAGCATGAGAATAAATGCCTGTGACCTTTTGAGGAACTGTCTCTGAAGTGCTGATTTAACTGTTACTGCTTCAGAACAGTTTGTACCTGTGTAAGATCAAGGTACGCAGTACTGGGTATAAGGTTAATGAAAAAGCTTTTTAACTAATTGCAGGGGTCTTGTTAATTGGGTATCAGAACCAGATTGATCCAGTTATCACTTGCATACGCCAGTTAAGTTAATCCAGGAAACAATTCATTGGGCATTCTACTGTCTTTCAGCAGTTTAATAATTTAACATTAATTTTTATTAACCTGATTCTGTTGTGCTCTTCAGCCCTGAATGCACACTGGACCCACCAGCCCTGTGTGTGCCCTCATGCGCATGTTTCGATGTCTCAGTTACAACCTCATGATAATAAGGTTTCTATTGTAAGGAAGTTAGATAGTTGATAGTTGGATGGAAGAAGAACAAACATGGAGACTGTTGTCTAGAGTGCCCAATTCTGGAGTTAAGTCTTTACACTTCATTACCGGTTTTCTGCCCAGTTTCTTCTAGGGTGACTATGAGAGGCAGGCAGGTTTTATGGCTGAATGGAACTGAAACCAATCCTATTACGTCTGCTCTGGCCACAGATAGGAGAAACCTTGTTTCTTTGCAGAGTAAATACATAGGTCAAATCCTGATTATTGCCCTCCCGCAAGTATTCCAAAAAAAATTGTTGAAGGCAGAGCTGAAATAATATTTATGGAATTGCTCTGAAATGGTTCCCCCCAGTTGATTCATACGTCTCTGGAGCCTTAGGACGTTCAGCAGTGACTGACTGGGCTGCCAATTTTATGCATGTTTATATATGAACTTGATGGTTCTAATCAATGTTCTCCTTAAGTCATCTGATTTCCTTCTGCATATTCCAAACCCAGCATTCCTTCTGGAGAAGGGCAGGAAGAAACTTCAGTCCCTTTAGGTCTAAAAAGTACTAAGCCAGCGTTGAACAGTGTAGTAGCTCGTACTGTTTAGTTTCTCCTCCAGGATTGCCCTCAATTAACAGCCCAATCCAGAGCTGCCCGACTGCCCAGGAGAGCAGCTGGAAGCACAGGCGGTATTGCTGCATCCCGGGAGGCTGCACAGGGAAAGGGGACATTTGTTCCCTTAAGGCCACGAACTGGCGGCGAGAGTCACTCCCGTTCCACCCCTTCCTCCTGCCCTGGAACACCCTCCCATTCTGTCCCGAACAGCTGCAACGCCAGCAAGCAACAAATTCACTGCTCGCTGGTGACTGGTGCTCCTTCCAGGGTGCACGCGGCCGGTGTTGCCATGGTGCTGCCCCAGCGCTAGCAGTAATAGCTTACCACCGCATTGAAGGTGCTTTATGTCACCTTGCATGACTAACACAGGCAGTGTGAGTGTATGCTCATGTTATGCCCAATAGGATCCAGCTGTAATTTAGTTGAGCTTGTGCAGTTAAACAGCTTGTGCAGGGTTGCATTCTACTTGTTCAACAGTTTTTGCCCCTCTAGTTAAGTTCAGCATCCCCAAGGAACCCAAGTCTATGAATACAGGGGGATCTGGAGCACAATTAAGCTTATAGGGGAGGTGGCTATGTCAGAAGCAGTACAAAGGCCACATGTGACCTTTTAACGGCAAGGGAGAAAAGCTGTTGTGTACTACCCAGGCAGCTCTTCAGCCTGTCTACATATGAAAGCTGACTTTAGCTTTGTGATAGAATTGTTTTCTTAAAGCAAATAGAGTCACATTACCATGTAAAAAATACGAAGCGTTCATTTGTGGGTTTTTTGCCTATTTTTAGGCATTATGGTTGAAGAAGAAAAAGAAATGGAGCTTCCTTTGAGGACAGAAAGGATTCTCACAATTGTTTTTTTTTAAAGTTGACATGTGACCTGTCAGGGCCGGCCTTAAGCCAATGTGACCAATGTCATCACATTGGGACCCGCACTTTGGGGGGCCAGCACCAGCAGGTTGCCTCCTGCAGCAGGCAGGATCTCTGTAGGCTGTAAGTCAGTGGGGGGAGCAGAGCAGCTTTACTTTAGGCCTTCCAACCAGCTCCTGCCTCCAAGCAGCCCAAAATGGGCCTCCTGTAAGTAGTTGGTGGTAGTGTCATAATGTCACCACCAACTATTTCCAGATGCCACACTTTGTGAGCATTACCACAAGTGGTCTTTTTGGTGAGTGGGGGGTCCCGCAGAGAGAATGGGGGGCCCACAGGAATGTTCCACATTGTGCCCCACTGCTCCTGGAGCTGGCCCTGTGACCTGTGAACTTCTTCTGTCCAGGATCTTTTTTCTAAGGCGACATTTGCAGGAAAATATCAGCAAAGCACGTTCTGTAGCTCTCCCCTGTTTGACTGTGTCACTAGTATGCAAAGGTACAGGAAAATGCAGGAAGTTTCAAGAGCAGCCACATTTTGCATTAAGTGTGAGAAAAGGAAGACAGTTCAGGCTACAAGCTGAAAATGGCCAGCATTGGATTTGTACTTATCATTTGTGCAGTGAGAGTGAAAAGACTTGTTATGACAAGGGGCAGGGTTGTAAAGATGTCTTTCTTGAATATCTTCTCAGGCACTGTGGAGCAAACATAGATTTGTTTATCTAAAGACCAAGTGCATCTTCATGTGTGAATACGCAAGCACACATGCACTGGCTGTGAGCCTCTTCCTCCTCCTCATTTGCCATCCCACCCTTTTTCCTTTGGGGGCCCCTGAGGAAGAGCAGCTTTGCTTGAGCAGATAAATATAGCTGTAAACAAGAAAACAGGACATGTTCTCTTGAAATTTTAAAATAAATGGGCCTGGACTCTCATTTATCTCATAAATCTCTCCCCACCCATCCTCACTTTGATAACCTGGCCCCTCTTGACTGCAGGCTTTCTTCCTTGTTGAAATTCTAATGTATGCTAATACTTAAGCTGCTGGGAATTTAAGAGATGATTTCTTTACGGTACTCCCCCTTTTAATCCCCATTTTCTTTGTAATTCAGCCATGTATGTCATGCATTGGAATCTCTGGACTTCTTTTGGACTACCTTCAGAAGATATCTTAGGGCCTTGTGTGGCCTGTCATGAACAATTTTTATCCTTCCCTGTATATTGTCTCTGTACATCATGCCAGGCTTTTGCTGGAAGTGGCAAAAAGCCCTAAGAGGTAAAACAAATAGTCATCATACAGGCATGCCCTGGTATCCGCTGGGGTTCCACACACACACACACACACACACACACACACACACACACACACACAC
>JAJKFI010000094.1:5850056-5898790 GCA_029204185.1 Lerista edwardsae
CACACACACACACACACACACACACACACACACACACACACACACACCTGATGGATACCTGAAACGGTGGATACTGGGGTTGCCTTTTTAAATATAGGGGAACATCAGTGGTTTTGCTGCAACAAGGTAAAAAAAAGAGATTTGTATAATGTTTCCCCTGTTTTTTTAATAGTTCTAGTATCCATTGTGGTGGTGTTGTTCAGTCGCTAAGTCATGTCCGACTCTTCGCGACCCCATGGACCACAGCACGCCAAGCCTGCCTGTCCTCCACTAGCTTCCGGAGTTCACCCAATTTCATGTTCATTGCTTCAGTGACACTATCTAACCATCTCATCCTCTGCTGCCCCCTTCTCCTTTTGCCTTCAATCTTTCCCAGCATGAGGGTCTTTTCTAAAGAGTCCTCATGAGGTGGCCAAAGTACTTGAGCTTCAGCTTCAGAATTTGTCCTTCCAGGGAGCAATCAGGTTTGACTTCCTGGAGGATTGACCGATTGGATCTCCTTGCAGTCCAGGGGACTCTCAAGAGTCTTCTCCAACACCATAATTCAAAAGCATCTATTCTTCGGCGCTCTGCCTTTCTTATGGTCCAGCTCTCACAGCCATACATTGCTACTGGGAAAACCATAGCTTTGACTATGCGAACCTTTGTTGGCAGGGTGATGTCTCAGCTTTTGATTAAGTTGTCTAGGTTTGCCATAGCTTTCTCCCAAGAAGTAAATGTCTTTTAATTTCATGGCTGCAGTCACCAAAGTCTGTCACTGTTTCCATTTCTTCCCCTTCTATTTGCCAGGAAGTGATGGGAGTGGTGGCCATGATCTTAGTTTTTTTAATGTTGAGCTTCAAGCCAATTTTTGCACTTTCCTCTTTCACCCTCATCAGAAGGTTCTTTAGGTCTTCCTCACTTTCTGCCATTAGAGTGATATCGTCTGCATATCGGAGATTGTTGATATTTCTCCCAGCAATCTTGATTCCAGCTTGTGAATCATCCAGCCCTGCCTTCCTCATGATGTACTCTGCATATAAGTTAAATATAAGTATCCGTTGTATCTGTGGATAACTGAAACCGTGGATACTGAATCAGTGGGTACCAGGGCACACTTGTAGTGAGACCACCAAAGTTGAGTAAAGGGTATAAATCAGTTTCTTCATAATATTTGGTCTTCTTGAGTTGAAAGTAGTCCAGTAAACATGTCATCAGACGTCAGAAAATGTCTAATAAAAGGTCTGTCAGCTGTTTTTGTCAGTACTAGGTGTGCTGATTGACAGAAAAAAATTCAGCCACATGCAGATCACCAGAAGTGGGTGTTCTCCAAGGTGGCAGCCGCAGGCCATGCCAACCGGCCAGAGTCAAGCACCTGTGTTATTTTTAAGCTTAGGACCTTTTTCTTGTTTCAAACTCAACGTTCTTTTATGGTCAAGTAATTCATTTCAACCAATTACTTGGTCCATGGGTTGAAGATTGGATTCCAATGTAATGAGCATTGCAGGTACAACACCAGTCATAACAAATATCAAGTTGTATGTTTTTATTATCGTAATTACATACATTTGAACTCAACTGTTTCCTTTTGTTTTTAAACTACATTTTCAACAAAGAACCCCTTCAACTAGTTTAAGAGAACTGCAGCAATCTGCGGATAACACAGTAATATTAATTTACTATACTATTCATCGTCATCACTGACCTCTAGGTCACCTGACACCTGGTTGTCACAACTCGTAACTTGACACTCTCCACATGCAGAACTGCATGGAAGTCCGTAGGTCCTGCAACCGCAGCGGGTACCACTGCAACCAGTTTTGCAATGGCAGTGTATTATTCATCGTAGAGCGTCTGGTGCAGCATTAAGATCACACATGACTGGAACGAGTTTCCACCCAGTTCTCAGGATTCATTTCCCCAGCCATATCCATCCAAGTCATGGTCTGATAGTACCCCCTTAGACAATGGAATTTTGTGGAAGACTCAGTTGGAGGCAGGCGTTCTGGACTCACAAAAGATTTGGCTGTGATGACTTTCTTGGAAAGTGTCTGGTAATATAAGGCTGCCAAAGAACTTTCGCAGCTGCCACAAAAATAACAGCCATCGCTTGAGTGCCAAGACTTTGTATGTAAGTGGGGTTGTTGCCTGGTGAAGTGAATGCAGTTGTACAGGACTGAAGGACAGAATTCCCTTTTAAAAGTTGCTGGAAAACTGCTTTTTTTCCAACACTATAAATACGAGAGGTGGAATCACATCCTGTGAATGCATGCAGGAATAGCAACTGGGCACATACCTCACTGTCCAGAGTAGACTTCAAGTCATTGATGTTGTACACTCTTGGAATGCCTCGCGACTGAGTGTCTAACCTAAAATACAGTGGATTGCCATTCACCTCTGCGTAATGTAGCAGAAGAATTAGTAGGCCAGTGTCCTCCCCAATCAGCGTGGTGGAATGTTCCTTGGCACTATTTACTGCGGCCTTTGCAATGTCCACATCAGCGTCACCTTGTGCTTGAGAAGCCACACAGCCTCTCGTCTATTTAAACATTAAATAGCTGAAACTGACACAGTAAGGTCCCACCATATAAACATTAAGTAGCTGCCATCTTGGAGAAAACCCACTTCTGGTGATCTGCATGTGGCTGAATTTTTTTCTGTCAATCTGTACACCGAGTACTGACAAAAACAGTTGCCAGACCTTTTGTTAGACATTTTTGGAGGTTATGGGTTTTTCCCTGCTACATTTACTGGATTAAAGGGATTTAATGGTTCTTATGCTTTCCTAGGAAAATTGTGGGGCTGACTTATAGGGAGTAGGGTGGATTTGGCAAATCTTACTGATCCAGTGGGGGGATTGTGGTTGCTGCCCTTTGTTGAGCAACTTTACTTTTATGGAGTGTCCAGATGGTGTCATTTCTGAACTGTTGTGCTATCTGCACTCCTTGTCTCTGTTTTTTAGAATCAAGGATACTTGCTTTTTAGTGTCAGTGAGGCATTGCTTTCTCAGAATTTGCTGCAGGTAAAATTGAAACAGAGGCCCCACATGGGACTTCAATATATTATTATAATTAGTTTACTTGTTACAGTTTTATCCTGCCTTTCAGCAGGAAAATGCCCCGAAAGCAGCTCACAACAAAAGTGAAAATGCACAATTATGAAAGCAACAATAAAATGTATTATACAACAAACCCTCAGTGTAATATACTCATGGGGAAGATTATTCGTTAATGCTGAAAGTCTGTTAAATCTGAATGCATTTATGACAGTGCACATGCGTAAAGCATATATGACTAGTTTTTTAAAAAAAGCAGACAATGTTTGTTATTTCCAAATTTTGTTAAACCAAGGGTTCTCTGCCATATAGTATATAATACAGTTCTATTATAACTAACACTGTAATAACTAGCAGTGCCCTTCCCCAGGCCAAGACCCTTCTATGAGCTCTACTCACAGGGAAGTTAAAGTCCGGCAACTTCCAATAAAAGTGTCTTACACGCAAGTTCAGACTGTTCCTTTGCTTTCTGTTGCTGTTGGCTGGGGGATCAGCAATTGCCCTTTGAATAGCCTCTCTGAGTTGCCCCATGTAGTGCTGTAATTAGGCCCAGACTAGTAAATTGGGCCAGGTCGCTGGTTAGGTCACCTTGGTCTTTGGCAAGCCTGGCCACTGATAAATACACAAAAGCAAAGAAAACGCCCTTCTATCTTCTTCTCTCATGTACAATACAGTCAAATTGACAACATGCTTACTGCTCTTCTCATTTCTTCCTTGCTGAGTGCTATGTGCTTGGGAGTCTAGGACACTTGGGAGTGCAATCCTAAACTGGAGTTAGGCCAGCATAAGCTAAGCCAGCAAAGTTTGGCTGGCACAAGGGCTACCGTAAAGCATATTTGGAGTCAGCAAGGATGGCTCATGTCTGTGTGCAGACCTCTCTGACTCCAGCATTGGTCCAAACATGCTTTATGGTGGTCCTTGTGCTGGCCAAACGTTGCTGGTTTAGTTTATGCCGGCCTAACTCAGTTTGGGATTGCACCCTTAGTCTGTTTTCAGCTATTTTGGGGGAGACTGGAAAATGAGGCCCGGGTTGCTGGTTGGGATTTCCTTAACTGTCTCAGTAGTTTGCTGAAACCACGGCTGTGCAGTGGAGTAGTGTGAGCCCCACCGAGGGCCTCTTTCCTTGCCCAGTGGCATTCCTGGGGAGGAGGAATACAATGTTTTGCAGGAGCCTGAGCTCCTGTGTATCACAACCCTTTCCCCATGTCTCCAGAGCCATTCTCAGTTTGGAGAGCTGGCTTGGAGGCTTTGCTGTCCAAGCTGCGAATGGCTTTGGATGCAATGTGGAGGGCCACATTACACAGGAGCTCAGGCTCCTGCAAAACTTTGTGTGTCCCCCTGTAAGAACGCCACTGCTGTAGCCCTTGTTACTGTTTGTTTGTGGCTGTAGTGCTGCCACAGCCCTTTGTTACAGCTGAAACCTTGGTATTTTCCTGTTTTGTTCTCTTCCTTTCCTCTTATCTTACTCATTTCCCCCTTTACCCCCCATTAGTGCAGCCCCCATGTTCTCCAGTCCCAATTTCCCCTGATTAACCTTCTGGATTTCGCTACAGCCTGTGCAGTGCTCAAGAATGCCCTAAGTACAGCTGTCCCTGTACTTCTATCCATTATGTGCAGAAGGGGTATCGGCTGCTGGTGCTAGATGAGATTATAAAGCATAATAGCCATATCTCGTCTATAGTAAAAAAGTTTTTTGTCATCCTGTGGCAGAGCCCTTAGCTGTGAAGTTCTTCCAAGCTTTATGAGAGCTGACATCTAATGAGAGAAAAATCAGTACACAAAATCAAAGAAAAGTACTATAATGTGTGATGTGGCCTCCAGAAATGCAGGATACAAGATCAGTGCCTTCTGCCAGGGAGATTGCAAAAGGAGGCTGATGTTGCCCAAGCTCTCCTGTAAAAAAAGACAGCCCTGTAACTGTGCCCGGAGAAGCCTGCCTGTCACTTCAGGGAACTGAACACTAATGAGATTAGGAACTACATTGTGGGAGAGGAAATGGCCCCATCAGCACTTTTGAGCCAGCCACTCAGGGAGAGAGTGGCAACAGGGGAGGAAAAGTCAACAGAAAAACATCCTAGGTTGTGTAAACAGAAAATCTCATTCTTGGCTCATAACAGGAAAGAGTGACAGTACTTTTTTCCTCCTGTGGATGCTAGAATGAAGCGTAGTTGGGATGACGGAAAGCCCCCTTGGTGTCCGTTCATTGTGGCTTCTTGCATCCCAGTGTTTGCAGGTACGGGGGGGCCCATACTGCTGTACTTTCTTCCCCTCCAGAATTGCTGCTGAAATTATAGGCAAGTCTATAAAAGATTCAATACATTTTTGGTTTTGAGGAAGGACAGATAGGTGAGGATTTGGGGGGGGGGAGAATGATCCAGTCAGTGTGATCACATTGATTTGGTGCTTAGGGGAGCACTGGGTTCTAGTGGTTGTTTGCTCATTTGAATAGCCTTGCTTAAGGCACTGTCTGAAGTCTCCATCCCCAATATGCAAAATGAGCAGTGCATTATGGGTCGCATGGGCCCTGCCCTGTTGTGATGATGCCTGCTCTAGCACTCAACTTCCTGGCAGTGTATCCCTCATGTAATGGGAGTTATTACTGTATCTTTTTAACCAGGAATGGTATGCCATGGGAAGACTGGCAGTGCAGAGAATGTGCAGGTCACTGATGCACTGCCATATATTCTGGAGCAACTGAGATTGGATTTGTGCAAGTAGTCCACAGACCCAGGTGTAAGATACTGCAGGAAAGGTTATACATAGGGGTGCTGGAAAGTGGTGTTAATTTTTTTTGACAATTTTGTGATTTGAGAGGCAGAAAGTGGTATTATGTTTTTATTCTACATCCTCATTCCAAGTGTTCATTTTTATTAAGATTAAATGCTTTAGGGCGCAATCCAGATGTGCCATTGAGCTGACGCATGTGGCCTGCGTCTGCCCAATGTGGTTGCAAACATGCCATAAGGCAAACAGCACTGGGGCCAACGGAGGCAGCAGCGTTGGTGCACTACGCTGGGGGAAGACGTAGGCAAGCTGCCCCTGTGTTGGCCTAATTCAGCCAGTGCGAGGGGGGCAGTGGGGTGGGGGGAATGTACGGGGGAGGTAGGGAGGAGGCAGAACAGTGCCGGGCGAGGGCAGTCCCAATCCATCAATTATGCCGGATACCCCACCCCCTCCTTGGGCCACATGGTCCCAGCTTGAGCCGGTGCAGCCCACTCGGACTTGCACCTGCTATTTAGCAGAAATGCGCCTGCTGTTTAGCTGCTATTTATCAGGCGCAGATCCAAGCACCCTATTGGACTGGCTGCAGCTGACCTGCTGCTGACTCCTAATTTTGTCAGGATGCAGCGCAGTCCAGTTTCCCTCCTGCTCCTGCCCAAATTAGAATTGGGCTGTTAAAAGTGTACTGGGTAAGTGATATTGGTGATACAGTATGAGCAGATGCAGCCACAGTATTGCTTCTAATTGGGAAAATAATCTATTTTTAATTTTTGGAAAATATCTTTATTTCGGAAAACATACTTTATGGAGTCCCTAGTACAGGCCAAGCTTTGCTGGCTTAACTGTGCCGGCCTAACTCCAGGTTAGGATTGTGCTCTAAATCATTGAAATTGGTCTTTCACTGTTGCTACCTTTCCCCATCAAATTATACAGCTGTGCCATTGGCCACTACACGGGATCCCTGCTGATAACTGTGTTTCCCCAAGTGCTTATGTTACATGTGTTTTAATAAGCAGTTCCAGTAACAAAGGGCTTTGCTTATATAATCAGTACCAGGGGCACATACAGTGAGTCCTGAAGAGTTGACTCTGCTGCACCTTTTCTTAAGAATGACGTATGGACTGCGACTTGGCTCAAAATGAGTAGGTGAATCTAGACATTTGCCCCACATCCTTTGGATGAATCTACAATGTAATCTCCATTTGAGAGGAACCTTTGCACCCTCTCTTCCCATTTATTTCACCTTATTGCCGCAAGGCACATCGTGAATTTGCTGATTCGCTGCCCAGAGGGAATTAATGAGGCTACTAGTGAGCAAAAACTTGATAAGAAGAATTGCAAATCCCCTATGGCTTGCCAAGTTCATTTTAAAAGAAGGCTCCTGGCCAGAGAGAACAGAAGGCACCTATGCCTGTGCTTGACATAGCCCTTACCTTCCATAAACTGTTCTCCTGGGCGTGGACTTATTTGCATCTGTGAAACATGTGAACCCTTTTTACCTGCCACTGTGATTGTGTGCTCAGTGCCTTTGTTTACTGCATAGTATCAGTTTCTCATAAATGCAGGGCTCCGCTTCCTTTTCTAGGTCCGTCCAGTTCATCTGGGTCCATCCAGTTGGATGATTATGATCACCGGGGCACTCCTACCTGGTCAGGTGCTCTGGGTTGCCCAACCAGCTGTTGGATGCCAGTGTTAAATTGGACAATAGGCACATAATTTAAGACTGACCTGTCTTGGATCCATGTGACTGTTGTGTAATGCTGCTGAATTCAAAGTGTCAGGATAAGGGCTACAATAGCAGAATACCTTAGCAGCTTTAAATATGCTAAGACATCACAGAAACCCCTAAGGAGATATTGTGGTCCAAAATTAGGGGGGGGAAATAGGAGAAAATCTGTTATTTTTACCGCTGGAGTGATTTACTCTATCCCATCTGGCACAGATAAGAGATGCCAGAATTACTGGCCTTTAGAAGTGAATACCTCCTCTAAACCAGTAGTTTTCAGACTGTGTATTAGTTCTTCAGAAACATATCCTGAGTTCCTCAGTGAGAAGACAGCAAATAGCTGACAAGCTTACTGAAGGCCAATGTACTTGCCTTTACTGGTTTTTCCCTGCAGTATGCACTCGCAGGAAAGGACTGGCTCTAACCTAGGCCAGTGATCCTAAACTGTGGTTCCATGACCCATGGTCATGATCCAATAGTTGACAGGTTGCAAATCTGACAAGGCAGATTAGGCTATGTGCATCAAGGACTGAACGCTAAATGAATGGTTGAGCTGCAAGTCAAGAAAGGAAGGAGTTGAATCAATCAATCAATAGTATTTTTATACCGCTTTTCAACACAAGTTCACAAAGCGGTTTACAGGCAAATAATAATAATGAAGTTAAATGGCTCCCTGTCCCAAAAGGGCTCACAATCTAAAAAATATGCAGAACACCACCAGCAACAGCCACCAGAAAGACACTGTGCAGGGGTGAATAGGGACAATTACTCTCCCCCTGCTCAATATAAGAGGAGCACCACTTGAAAAAGTGCCTCTTGCCCAGTTAGCAGGGGTTAAGTATAAGTTGAAGTATTAACCATGAGATTTGAAGGCCTGCATTTTGGCTTTTGGTGAACTCAAAGGTTTTCTATGTAATGGTAAATGAAGCTGTCATAGATTATGGGCATTCATGTTCCTCCATTCAGCTACTTAATTAACCCGCATGCATTTCTATTTTTCCGGTTTAGTCAGAGTGGCTGCCCATTCTTCCTGTACCTCGCCCTGGCTCACGTGCACGTGCCTTTGGTCTTGGCTGAGCCACCTTGGAATCTCTCTTGTCTTCTTGATCCATATGGAGCAAACCTGAGAGAGATGGATGCCCTTGTGGGACAAATAAAGGACAAAGTTGACAGCACTGCAAAAGAAAACACATTCCTCTGGTTCACAGGTGAAGCTGTAAAACCCAGTTGCTGTAACAAAGATTGCCAAGATAGCTGGTTTTAATGGGTGCTACTCTAGGGTCTGCAGGGAATACAAGGAGTCTTTTTTTCAAATTCAGTGGGGCTATGATGAAACAGCCTGAGTAGTTGAACAGTCAGCAGCTTTGTATTGCCCTTTAGAAATGGTGCTTAGTAAGCCCAGCTGAAACCTGCATTGAACATGAGTAACTGTGTGGTGATCACAGCAAAGGGGACTCCTGGTGCAGGTGCCTCCCTTTTTTTGCCTAATTTGCCCCTATGCCAGGGCCAAAATGGGTAGACTTTGCTGCCATGAGGACAAAGCGAGAAAAAGAGAGAGAGAGACTATCCTTGAAAGGCTTTCTCCTGGTTATGTAATTAATTCCCCACAAATCTCGATTGTAGCATGTTGCCCAAGGCCTAAGAGGACTGGGCAAGACTGTGATTGAATTTAATTAAGCACACACAGGTAAGGGGTTAAAATGCAAAAAGAGTTTTTTATTAAAACTAAAAGGAGATGTGGATAATGCAAGAGTATACGAGTAAAACGAGCAGACTTGTTTTGAGAGTTTTGAGAGTTGGCAGTGCCCAGGATGTTAGCAAAAACACAAGTTGGCAATTCAGGCAGACTTAAAATAAATAATTCCCTAATGCAGCTACATCGCACTTACTATACTTCCTTCAAGGTCAGTTTGAAGAATCCCTTGCAACTCTCTCATTCCAAGGAGGTGTAGCCTTTGAGGGACCCAAGCTGGAACGCACACAAGCCTTCCTGGCCTTGACCTCAGGAATCCTAGGTTCACTGATGTTACTGGGCCATCTGATTAGATATTTTATGACTACCTGGACATTCCTATCTCCCTCACCTGGTCACGTATTAGATGCTCAATTGGCTGATGCAAGATGATCCCATCTGGTAGGCCAACTAGGGCTATCTGTTGTACAGACAATGATGGCAAATCCACAGAACGATTTGTCTGCTTGGCCCAGCAGTTTTTCAGATTGTCTCAGGCAAAGGTATTTCCTATTGATTCTTGCATTGAGGCTGTCCTTAGGTTGGAGGGGGGTGGGAATAGAAGGGGGCAAGGGGAGCTCATTCATCATAGACTGTTAGTGACATTCAGCTGAATTCATTAATTGGACTATTTATGCCAATAAAGGTTTCCATTAATTGGAATAGACTTCACATGCTTTTTCCCCCCCATGCCACATTCTGGTTTCCCCCGTTATTTATTTAATGTATGTCCTGCTATTGCGATTGAATTTTTGTGCTCTCTCACCCATGGAACTGATGGATCCTATGCTTATCATCAGCAGTGCACATTATTGTATCTTGCATAATACATTCTATAGAATGAGAGTCTCTTCTCACTTTTACAGAGCGGAAGAACTGCTAAGTGTTTGGGTATCATGGAACTGTGTGTGACATGCCTGCCTGGACAAGCCTAAGTGAACCATGTCTGCTGTTTTTCATTCTGAGACTGCCAAATTTGGAGACATCACAGGCATTGGGTGCCTTTAGTCAGTTATGTTAGTGAAAAGGATGAACCTTGTCATCCATGTGTGGGCAAAGCACATATTCTCATTAAATAAGAACAAAATACACAGTCCCTAAATCCACTTTTAATGAGGCAATTTTCTTCCAAATGACAGGAAATGCTCTGCAGCTCATTAAAGTCCAAATCAGACTTTTGCCTACTGTTTTCTCCCCTCTCACCATTCTCAGCACCAAGTTGTTGGAGTTCCTCATGTCTGGGGAAAAAATATGTTATTTCTTTCATCTGGAGGTAGCCTCCACTTGTTGGGAAAATAGGTTGAGTAACTCGCTAAGGGCGCAGTCCTACAGTGCCCTAGAACTGATGCGAGCTGCTTACGTTGGCTCTGTGGTGTTGTGAAAATGTCGTAAGTCACTTTTGCGCCAATGCGAGTCGCACAGGGTCAACACAAGCAGTTGCACTGGCCCTGCAGTTCTAGAGGATGCTGCAGGGCCGCTCCTGCTCCTACAGGGGCAGTTCTGGGAGGGAGGAACTAAGCGGATAGAGGGCAGTCTAGGAAGTGGGCCGGCTGGGGGGGGGGGAGTGAATGTTGGATGCTTTCATCCCTGTCTGCTTAGCTTTGACCCACAAGGGGAGCTCAGATCTGCTCCTGCTATATAGCAGGCGCAGATCTGCAGCTGATGCCTATCCTGGGGCAAGGGTGTGAACATGCCCTTGCCCCATGGAGACTCCAGTGCAGTTTAGTATAGTTGTGCAGAAGGTACTGAACTCAGAGACATGGCACTGACTGCTTATTTTCTTTTTTGGGCAAGGGTTGTGGTGGGTGCAGTCTTACATCCTGCTTGACCTCTCTCCCTCCCATTTAGCTCTCTAAGATTTCAGCACATCCCACTTTAGGAATATTTATTTATTTATTTATTTATTTGATTTGTATCCCGCCTTTCCGCCACAAGGCCCTCAAGGCGGCATTTACAAGGTTAAAAACACAGTAAAAACAATTAAAAACAGTATTAAAAGACAATAAAAACAATATTAAAAATACAACATACAACAAATTAATCCCTAGGATCATAAAATATATAAAAAGAATGCAAAAAAGCCAGCCAGCCAGCCTGTCAGCAACTAAAAGCCTGCTGAAATAAAAAGGTCTTCAGCCCCCGCCGAAATACCGCCAAGGAGGGAGCAGTTCTTAACTCCAAGGGGAGGGTATTCCAAAGTTGGGGTGCCACCGCCGAGAAGGCTCTCCTACTGGCCGCCACCCCTCTCACCTCTCCTGGTGGCGGCACCGTCAAGAGAGCCCCCCCAGATGACCTCAGAGTACGGGTCGGATTATATGGGAGGAGGCGGTCCCTCAAATACCCTGGGCCCGAGCCGTAAAGGGCTTTAAAGGTCAACACCAGCACTTTGAATTTGGCCCGGAACAGAACCGGCAGCCAGTGTAGTCGCCGAAGCAGTGGCTCGACAGAGTCAAACCGACGTGCCCCAGCAACCACCCGAGCAGCCGCGTTCTGTACTAGTTGTAATTTCCGAACCGTCTTCAAAGGCAGCCCCACATAGAGCGCATTGCAATAGTCTAATCTAGATGTCACTAGGGCATGGGTCACTGTGGCCAGGTCCGCGCAGCTCAGGTACGGTCGCAGCTGGCGGATCGCAGCTGGCGGAATAGGTTGAGACTACTGTACAGGTGTGGTACAGTACCACTGGTACCACTGATTCGGTACCCACGGTTTCAGTTATCCACATACTATGGATACTGGGGCACCTATTAAAAAGTTACAGGAACACTAAACAAATCTCTCTTTTTTAGCCTTGTTGCAGCAAAACCACTGATGTTCCCCTATCCTTAAATACTGTCCCCAGTATCCACAGTTTTGGGTATCCATGGGGGTGGGGGTGGGGGGTCTGGAATGGAACCCCAGCAGATACCTGGGCATGCTTGTATCTACCTGCAAAAAGAAATGAAATTCCCTATGGAATTTTTTGTTTTTTCCCCCTCAAGACTGGTTTCTCTGTCTCTTTCACATCAGCATAATAAACCATTTAATATCATATTGAAAGGACACTTGTAATCTTCCTATTCTTTTCATAATTCATAACTGGAAGTAGCTTTTATTAACATGCGTGAAGTTCATTTGAATGAGACGGGAACTGTGCTTTGTGCCAACCAGCTGATTTTGAATTGATTGTTCATTCTGCTCTGTTTTTCAACAAGGTGTTTGTTTTCCTCCTAGGAGACAATGGCCCTTGGTCTGAGAAGTGTGAATTTGCAGGAAGCATTGGTCCATACACTGGGCAGTGGCAGAGGAGAAGAGGTAGATGCTGTTTATTTGTTTAAGGCTTGTGTGGCTGATTTCTCTTTGTGGTGGGAAGGATCCATTTACCATAAGTCTCCTTTTTTCGAAATCAGAATTAGGTTTTTTTTTTAAAACAAGTACTGCAGCATGGGCTAGCAGGGACAGGGAAGCTCCCCCAGATTCATCTTGGATTAACTTGGATCTGACCTTCTGAGTGGAAAGGAAAAAAAAAAGAATTTAGTTCATTTTTCTTTGTCATGTAAATTTTTCCCCCCTTGGTCTAGCCAGTCCTCACCATTAAAATATGCTTCCTGTCAGCCCCCCACTTCCAAAAATATCCTCCCTCCTTCCCTCCCTCCTTTCCTTTATTCACCTGTCAAATACTATTCTTGCTGCTATTATTATCTGTATTGAAAGGTACTTCTCCTTATTCTGTATATCATTTGTAATGATGAGAAGGAATAATTCTGGTTTAAATGATACAGAGCTATTCAGAATTTCTTGCAAGATTTTGTGTATGTTCTTCCGGTACTCTTTTGCTTTTTGACAAGTCCACCACATATGATAAAAAGTTCCAATCTGTTCTTTACATTTCCAACATTGGTTTGAGGTTTCTTTATACATTTTTGCTATCTTTTCCAGAGATAGATGCCATCTATAGGACATTTTATATATCTTCTCTTTAAATGGTGTTGATTTAGTTAAATATTTGTTTTCCAGATTTGATCCCAATCTTCTAGGTTAATCAAATAACCAACATTTCTAGACCAGCGCATCATCGTTTCTTTTATGGTTTCATCTTCCATTCTGATCATACATCTTTTTGATATATTTCTCTTCATTTCGTAAGAATCTTATAAAAATCATTATCTCTCTCTTCAAATCTTATTTTCTTATCTTCATTTAGTCTTGTTTTAATTTGTATTTCAGACCACCCGTCTAGATGAATTCCTCTATCTTTTAATTCTTCCTCTTTTAGTAGGTTATCTTTTGAATCTAGAAGTTCTGTATATTCTCTATTTTTATCTTTTTTCGTCAACCCAGGGTTACTTGCAATTTCTAAGGGTTTTACCCATCTTGGGATCTTAGTATTTATCTTATTTGTTCCCATGTCCATAATAATGCCCTTCTTAGGGAGTGAGTCTAGAATTGTCTGAAATTGCAAGTGGTCCTAAGGACCTTGATTTGAATACATGCTTTGGGTTTGGGCATTGACTGCAGAAGAAAAAAAAAATACTTTGTGCTGATGCGGGGGAACAGATCCCACCTGAGATTTAGGATCATTATCATCACACTTCAGTGCATATCCTTAGACACAACAGTAATAGCTAGAGGTGTGATTTTTTCAGTGATAACAAAATAAAAGCACATAACACCTCTCTCTGCACTTCTCAGTTTTGGAAAAAACAAAACTATTTTCTAACCCCTATTTGACAGTGTAATGACTATGGCTGCATCTGCTGATACTATACCACCTATACCACTTACCTAGTACACTTCTAAAGCAATCACAATTATAATTTTTAAAAATGCACCCTTGGAAATGCACAGCTTTCTCTACTTTTTTCTTGGGGGGGAGGGACAAAATTTGTGAAAAAAGTGAAACATTTAGAATGCCTGTAGTAATTGCTATGTTCCCAGTGTTAACCCTGGATGGAAGTTCAAGTTCTGAAAGTCAGTAGCCCTTCATCTTACAAGTTACCCTTTAAAAACAAATTAAATAAATACTGTCACCTATTTACACAGAGCCATACTGACAGACATTTGCACCAGTTAGTTAGTATGTCACCAGAGAAAGAACAGCAGAAACACCATCCCTCTCGAGAGAACTTCCTTCTCCCACGTAGCTAGAGTTGTGAACTGGATCATTTCAAAATAGCCCGACTTTCGTCTTCCGACTCAGAGTTTGCTTGTGCTGTTAGTTGGATGAGAGATTTCTTTCTTTCATTAGGCAACCTACAATGTTGAGCTGGCATACAGATAAAGGGACTGATGTGTAATAAATTGTGGCTATAACGTTATATCCATTTGTATCCATTACAGGTATCACCTGAGTTTTAACCTAAGTTGTCATTCCTTGAGATCAGAGCACCAACTTTCTAGATTTTGCCTAATTAATAAGGGCCTACTCTTATTGTTCCCGTCCCCACCCACCCCGACCCCCAGTGATGCAGTGGCACCAAAGTGGTGACCACTACATCCTATGATGGAGAGGACAGCTGCAGAAGGGAAGGGTTCTGTTCCTTTCTGTAAGCTTTTGCCGTGCAGACAGGTCCACTCAAATAAATAAATAAATAGCTGCAGCATCAAGCCGTGCTGGAGGATTGAGATAAGGATCTATTGGTAGTGCCAGCACTGCTGATTCCCCCACCCTTTTCTGAGATCTTGGTCCCTCAGTCCAAGGCCTGGTGTTGGAACTTAAACCTGAGCTGTGTTTTTCTTTCTTTTGGTTGAGCAACAGCATTGGATTGAGGTATTTTTGCTGATTCTTCAGCCAGGAGATTGCTGCATGAAGTGGTTCCTTCCCCCACCCCCACCCCCGCTCTCTTTCCTTGTGTGATATTTTCCCATTTGCTTTGGGGAATAGAAGTAGCAGAGATTTCCACATGTTTCCTGCCAGCTTCCAAATATAGAAAGGAATAATCAAAAATGGACAAGTCCAAGAACATCCTGCTGTTGCTTAAAAATCCACTCATCATTTTAAATGATAATCTGCAGGCATATGATTTATTTACTGTTGCACTTTTGAAAATTGGATTAAGCAGTTCTCATCTCCTAGAAGCCTCATCCCATTGTAAATAACGGACATCCTGCTTTTAGTTATTCCATGCTTATACAAAAGCAAGTTTTCTTCATACAACACAGAATTCACCATCACAAAGTGTAGTTTTTGCCAATGGCTTTGATTTCTGTTCATGGAAGACAGGTCTATCAAGGGGCACTAGTCATAATGACTACCTCTAGGCTTAGGGGCAGTATTTTTTTATTTATTCATTTATTCATTTATTTATTTATCTGAAGAATTTATACCCCGCCTTTTCCATGCTGAAGCAAATGCCCAAGAACAAACATAGAACAAACATAGAACAAACAAAATACAATGTAACCACAATAAGTATATTGTAAATATACAATGTAACCACAATAAGTATATTGTGGTAAATAACCACAAAGCGGTATATAAGTACCTTGATTGATTGATTGATTGATTGATTGATAAGTAAAACACATTTAAAACAACAACAACAGCGTTAAACATTAACAGGAACACAAAGAGTGAACAAGAGCGAAGCTAGACCCAATTCTCCATATCAGGCCGTTTGGAGGGTGGGGAGAAAACAATTGACCAGGGGAGTGAACAAACTATGACACTATACCAGAGGGACAAGGGGCAGGCAGCCACGCAATCATCCAAAGGCCGGACGAAATAGGTGTGATTTGAGCCCTCTCCGAAAGGCCATGAGGAAGTGTGCAGTTCTTAATTCTTTTGGAAGGGAATTCCATATTTGTGGAGCTGCTACAGAGAAGGCTCATCCCCGAGTTGCCATCTCTTTAACTTGGGACAGAGGGGGCACTTGAAGGAGAGCCCCTTCAGATGATCTAAGAGGGCCAGCTGGTATGTATGGGAGAAGGCGGTCCTTTAGGTAGGCTGGGCCTAAGTCAGGAAGCACCACAGAATAAGTATGCCGTAGAATACCAGTTGCTAGGGGAAGACAAGCAATGGGAAGGACCATTGCCTTCATGTGCAGCCTGTGGGCTTTGCAGCAGTCTCTTGGGGGCACTCTTAGAGCTCAGTAGGTGCTGCTTATGTTACAGTCTTTTGAAAGTTTTCTTCTCAGCCAGTGAATTGAGAGGAAGACATCAACACTCTTTAATTAAGGAGTGAGGTAGAATATGTATTTTAATGCTTGAGGGGGGTTGGTGGTGGTGATTTGCCTCTTGTGTTGATAGAACATGCTTTGGTGACAAGGGCCCAGTACTTGTGCAATTTGCAGTGCAGTCCCCCATAACAATGCCATCCCTGACAATGCACTGTTGGCATCTTGGTTGTGTGGCAGTTTGTGCTCATAGCAAAACAACCCTGAGAATTCCACCCAGATATTCTGAATGTTTTTACTTAGGGCAGTGATGGCGAATCTATGACACGCATGTCAAAGCTGACACACCCCAACGTTTGGGGTGACGCACCAGCATTCACCAATGCCTGACAAAAACTGAGTTTGTTTTACTCATTTTTCATTTTTTTAATTATTTGATGCTTCTTTATATACAGTAATATACAGCACCATACATGATTAGACTGGTTTTTGGTTTTTTTTTGTTTAAATAAATGATTATAAAGAATTGTTTCTCTTTTGTTTGGGAGGGGGGTTGACACACCAGCAGAGTCAAGTTAAGTATTTTCCTAAGTTTTGACACACTGTGCCCAAAAGGTTCGCCATCACTGACTTAGGGTCTGCTTGACTGAACCATTAACCGCTTGCACTTCACATTTGCTTCTGCTTGCGATCCCCATCACAGTCATACTGCAAGTCTGTAATTTGCAATTTACTGTGTCGAGGGCAGACAGCTTAGGTGTGAAGGCTGCAGTCATTGCACAGGGGTGGCTGGCTTTGGGCCAAGAGATGTCAAATTTCAAGCACCATCGCAAGCCAAAGAGTTGTCTGAATTGCCCCATAATCCCTGCCTTTTTTCAGTCTCTTGGAGTGCTGCTGTGCCTTAATTCATGAAGGCTGTTATCATGAAATGAAATGCTCCACTGGCTTTCCCTCTCTTGGTTTACATAACCAACATGGCATGTTGACAATATCAACTGTTTGTAATTGCTGTCTCACTTGCTGAGTCGCAGTGGCTTTCCAGGATCTTGATCTTCCCCAACCTTGTTAACTGGAGACTGCTCTTTGGGCCTTGCAATGTATGTGGAGCTATTGACCTTTCCCGAGGGACAGTCCTCTAGGAAAGATCTTGATTTGTGTCCTTAGAAGAATGACATGCGTAATGGCCGGGTTCAGTGTCATCTTTTCTGCTGGTAATTTTCCCTTTTTGACTTTTCCAAATGTTGTGTTTGAGGCTTTCCCCCCACCCACCCTACAAGGGAACATTCTGTTTCTGTTGTCTGTCAGATTTTCCCCAGAGGCCTCGGCCTTTGAAATCTGATGCAAGAAAATCCTTGCGTAACGTTTTATTATTTAAATACAAGCCCATGGATATGTATTAGTGTGAACGTGTACTGCAACAAGAAGCCAGCCCAGAAAAAAGGTCCTATTAAGGCTGGTGCGTTGTTGGTGTCTTGGGCACTGCGGAGTTGGTAAATTAGCCATCATCATATGCCATCATCATGTTGACTCATGGGATTTATTAAAAGTCACTTGAATTCAGTTTGTTCACTTAAGCCATTTGCAGATTGTTTCAAGATAGAGCTTTTCTGTTTAACAGACAAACAAAAACAAACAAACTGGTCAATTCAACCAAACTAACTAAGGCACAACAGAAATCAGGAGCCATTTCGTTGATCAAGGCTTGGCTGGCTTCTGTGGGCAGGGCAGCTGAGCCCAAACCCAAATCGAGATCTGGAGGATGGTTCCTCCAAGGGCTGGTGTCGGAGGCTGAAAAGGGAAGCTTGAAAAATTTGAAGCCTGAGGTGCTCTGTTGATCAGATAAAAGCAGCAGACCCATTGTATGAGACCTGGCCAATTTCGGGCCCGATCCTATGCAGCCCAGCTGCAGTGGTAAGCCCTGACTGCCAGTGCTGGTGTTGCAAAAGTCCTGCAATGCACTTCTGATGCCAGCGCCGGCCCAGCACTAGGCCCCAGCCTCCTGGCAGTCTCACCACAACTGGCGGGTGAGCAGTCGGGGTAGAGGAGGGTGTGGAGAGGGCAGGTGAGGAAGGGGTGGAGCAGGGGTGGGTTAAACAGTGGTCTCCATCGCTGGAGCCTATCCTCCATGTCAGGCCACAGAGGCCCTCAAATATCTCTCTCTCTCTCTCTCTCTCTCTCTCTCTCTCTCTCTCTCAAAACAGCAGGCTTGAGGAGGCCCATTGGCAGCCCAGCTCCCTTATTCAAGGGAAGGGGACTAATGTCCCCTTCTCCCCAGGTACCTCCTACTGTTGCCATGGCACCCATAGACTGAAGCAGTAGTTGTTTTGTTACTACTGCTCCTACTGGGGCCTGGCACCATAGGATTGGGCTGCTAAATGCTTCATACGTTCTGCTAATCTCCGGGGCTGATGTTGTGTATTCCTAATCCAATGTGTGACTGGAGAGGGTTACCAGATCTCCCCCCCCCCTTTCCTGGAGCATGCAGTTGGTTTTAAACTACAGCAGTGGATTGACATCAAATGGAGGGACGTTGATGATAGCATTTTGTAGGAGTTGGTGCTTGTTTCAGAGCCAATGACTGAGCGGAGTGTACACTAACCAAACAGGCAGGTGATTCAGAATTGTAAGGAATTGTTATTTCTCATATGTAACTTTTGCAATCAATTTTTTGTTTGGCGTAAATCTACCACGTGTCTGAGAGCACAATCCTAACTTGGTTAGGTTGGCCCAGCTCGCCAGCAAAGTTTGGCTGGCGCAAGGGCCACCGTAAAGTATGTTTGGACCACTCTTGGAGTCAGGGAGGCCAACACACAGACATGTGCCATCCCCCCCTGACTTCAAGAGTGGTCCAAACGCACTTTACAATGGCTCTGGTGCCAGCCAAAGTTTGCTGGCCTAATTGTGCTGGTGTAACCCCAGTTTAGGATTGCAGGTTAGGTAGCGATGCCTCTGAGGAGGCCTCTATGACTGACCTACCACTGCAGGATGCAACGCATGTCCTCTTGACTCGGCTGCATCAGCCCTGGATTGGATTGGGCCCTACTTGCTCTAGTTTACATCTCACGAGGTGTTCACGAGGCATGCTGAGGTGGCTGACCCCAGAAGCGGCTCACTGCAAAGACCCCTGGCAGCTGTAGTCAGGGTTTTTGTGATAATCTCAGGTGGAACAACAGAGCACACCTTGAAAAGGTGTGCTTTTCGATTTTATTTTTTCACATACAGGCATGCCCCGGTATCTGCTGGGGTTCTGTTCTGGACCCCACCATAGATACCTGAAACCATGGATGCCTTTTTAAAGATTGTTGTTGTTGTTCAGTTGCTAAGTCGTGTCTGACTCTTCGCAACCCCATGGACCACAGCACACCAAGCCTGCCTGTCCTCCACTAGCTTCCGGAGTTCGCCCAATTTCATGTTCATCGCTTCGGTGACACTCTCTAACCATCTCATCCTCTGCTGCCCCCTTCTCCTTTTGCCTTCCATCTTTCCCAGCATGAGGGTCTTTTCTAAAGAGTCCTCTCTTCTCATGAGGTGGCCAAAGTACTTGAGCTTCAACTTCAGGATTTGTCCTTCCAGGGAGCAATCAGGCTTGACTTCCTGGAGGATTGACCAATTGGATCTCCTTGCATTTTTAAAGATAGGAGAACATAAATGGTTTTGCTGCAACAAGGTAAAAGGAAAAGAGATTTGTTTAATGTTCCCCTATTTTTAGACATTCCAGTATCCATGGTGTCCATGGATAACTGAAATAATGGATACCGAATCAGTGGATAATGGGGTATGCCTGTATTTTGGTTTGTTGGATTGTTTTTTACAAAAATGAGACATGCGGAAAGAGGTGTTATGTGTTTTTATTCCAAGGGCACATTTTTATAAATTATAATGATAATGGCTCTAAAAATAGGTGGTATAGTGTCAGCAGATGCAGCCACATGCATATAGATGTGTCATAAAACATGGAGTGGTCTTAGAGGAGGATTTTATATTTTTTGCAGATTTCAGAAGAGTTTTGTTTTTTGAACAAAAATGAAAACTGCAGAAAGAGGTGTTATGTGTTTTTATTTAGTTACCACCGAAAAACCCATCTCTACTCATCCCTTATCCTTTTCCATCTGTGTAAAGCAGAGGGACCACCTTTCGCTTCTATTCTGGTAGCAGTGGCATTTATCTCTGTCATTCAGGAATGACTTACAAACTGCTCCTCCACTTCTTCTTTGGGGAGGGGGTTGAGGCAGAGAAAGCCAAGCCCCAAGCTATGGTAAGCCAACCACTCCTCAATTCCTTCTCTTGGTCCCAACTGCAGCTGACCTCCCAGTGACTTTCCAGAGCCAGCAGCAGAGTGGAGGGTTCTCATTTAGCACTTCTCATTTAGAGCCCACTCATCTATTGATCCTGCTTGCCTGTTATCTGATTTACAGAGCATGAGTAATGTGCAAAGCACTTGACACATGCTGTCTGTGCTCCTGGAGGACACTTGCATTTGTTCATTTCCCTTTTTTTTTTACAAGCTGGTTAGTAAGATCAGGAGACCATGGCTCAACAAACTCAGCCAGTTCCATAAGACTGAAGGCAGGAACAGGCCTAGCATGCTACAGTACCTATTATTGCAGTGGTTCCCAAACGGTGGGTCAGGACCCACCAGTCGGTTGCAAGCCAGTTTCAGGTGGGTCGCAAGCACCTAGGGCAGCCATATTGAAAATACGTTGGAAAGGGGGAGGGCTGTGTGGGTTTTTTTTTTGCTTGTGTCAAGGTTGTAAATAGGCTTTTTTTCTGTCTGGTTCACTTTGCTATTGGAAAATGGCTGAGAAATAACCCAACTGATTGCTGTATTCTCAGAAAAGCAGCAGGCTCTGGCGTCACAATGACGACTGTGAGCTATGATATAACATCTTGTGAGTCTTGAACAGATTGCAATTCTAAAAAGTGGGTCCCAGTGCTAAAACGTTTGAGAACCACTGTATTCCTTCAACAAGAGGCCTACTCTTTCTAAACATTTAGAAGAGAATCTTAAGGAGCCCTCATATCTGGGAAAGGCTAAAAATATCCCATTTTCTGTCTTGCATTGAGCTGTTGCCAACTGTAAATAAACAGGCAGCATAGAAGAAATCTATGATGTCATTGGGATTGCTGGGCTGTTTATGGGTTTATTTTCAGTTTTTCTTGTCTGGCACATCTTCATGTCCCCTGATGAACTCCTCCTCATTTTTTGAAGAGGATCTGTCCTCTGGCTCCAGATGATGGCTTTATTTTGCAAGCTTGACTTGTGTGGTCTTTATTAGCCAACGGGAAAAGGTCCTGGCAGACAATTCTCAAATATATATATTTTTGTTTAATTTCACAGGTGGTAGTTCAGCAAAGCAAACAACCTGGGAAGGGGGACACCGTGTTCCCACCCTGGCCTACTGGGCGGGGAAAATCCCAGCCAATGTGACAAGTTTTGCAACATTGAGGTAAGAGAACAAAACGGTTACTGCTACAGGGAGTTGTACTGGGACCTTTTTATTGTTCACCTATTGTGGGGAATTGGTGAACATATCCAGTGCTATGGCAAGCATAATTACACCTGGCTACACTTGTAGAGGGCCGTGGTGGCTCTACGGGTTAAACCGCTGAGCTGAGCTTGTTGACCAGAAGATTGGCAGTTCGAGACCACGTGACAGAGTGAGCTCCCATTGCTTGTCCCAGCTCCTGCCAACCTAGCAGTTCAAAAGCACCTAAAAATGAGAGTAGATAAATAAGTACCACTTCAGTAGGAAGGTAACAGTGTTCCATGTTCTACGGCGTATAGTCATGCTGGCCGCATGACCAAGAAACTTGTCCTTGGACAAATGCCGGCAAACCGAGATGAGCACCGCCCCCTACAGTCGGTCACAACTAGACCATTCGGTCGTGGGGAAACCTTTACCTTTTTACACTTGCAGTGGCTGAAACTGCACACACATGTGTCAGGCTTGGTGTGTAGTTTGGGGACATCGAGTTAAATTTCTGGCTTTTCTGAACAAAACAAAGTGTATCAAGGTCCTTTTGTGACTCTGTTCTTGACACCACAAGAAACTAGCTTTATGTGTTTCCTTGATACTACTATATGATGTATTGCAGATTGCTTCTCAGAGAAGGTGAAGGAGAAACCCTGATCTTTCTGTTGGGATCATTCTAACCTCAGCTGTTGGATAGAAGAGAGGGTTACGCCAACTAGATGTAATCTATGCTCCTTTTTATGAACTGTCAGATTGGCTCAGGGCAGCCTGCCATATCTTCTTTTCATTCTCAAAGCAGCTATGTGAACTAAGAGATTGTTATTTGCCCCAGGC
This sequence comes from Lerista edwardsae, assembly GCA_029204185.1. Classification (NCBI taxonomy): domain Eukaryota; kingdom Metazoa; phylum Chordata; class Lepidosauria; order Squamata; family Scincidae; genus Lerista; species Lerista edwardsae. The sequence goes on from JAJKFI010000094.1 coordinate 5,872,672, forward strand.
CCTAGGAGAGCTTCCTGGCTCTGCGGAAAATTGAAACTTGGATCTCCTGATACAAGGCTCTTGAACTGGGAATGATTGCAGGCAGAATTCTTCTCCTTACACTCCTTGTGAACCAAGGCAGATGGACAGGAAATGGGGCTGGGGGAACGTTTGCCAATTCACCATTGCTGGTTGGGCATTGCGGGGGTGGCTAGCTAGACATAGTACGCCTGTGGTCTGCCATTCTAGGGTGAGCTCTGCTTATATACAGCAACCTCTCAGGAAAATTAGGGAACTAAGTGAGATGCTGGATCTCCTTGTGCTTAGAATCTCAAGAGTCTTCTCTGCCTCTTCAGCTGCCCAGGCAGGAACAAGTCACTGCGGCCGCCCCTCACCAATCTCTTTGTATTATATGTAACTACTAATTTTTTTGCTGCCCTTCTTCCGAGCTTCTCAGGGTGGCGTATAGGGTTCCTCCACTCCTTTTGCCTTCCCAACACCCCTGTGACTGGCCCTGGATAACCCAGGAAGCTTGATTGCTGAGCAGGGATTTGAACCTGGACCTTCCGGATCTAAGTCAAACACCAGAACCACTGCACCATCCTGGCGCTTGTCTGCCTTCTTCTCTCCTGACATCACTTTGCCTAATAGCCATTTCCTGTGGACTGCCTTTTGTTCCCTTTTACATGCCTTATGATGCTGCCTGTGACTGAGTTGCCAGTATTAGGAGCTGGTCCTTCCCTCCCTGCCTTTATCTTCACAACAACCCTGTGAGGAAATATATGACACAGAGCACAAGGGTTGCTGGTAGCAACTGTCGAATTGAAAAGTAAAGGAACTCTGAGGGCGCAATCCTAGCTTGTGCAGGAGCAGGCCAGCCAGCTTCATTGCTTCCTAAGGCCCAGGAGGCAGCTGCAGTTCACCTCAGGACAAGGGCAATGTAATTTAGGGCACAAGGCTGGCCGGCCAGCGCCATATCCAACGCTGGGTTGGGGGAGACTGGAGCCTCCCGTGGCAAGGGAGTGTGCGCTCCCTTACCGTAGGGGAGGCTCCAGCCTCTCCTATGTGCTCCTCGGATCTGCACCCATTAAAGAGCAGGTGCAGATCTGAAGAGACTGCATGGCCTGAACTGGGGCCACGTAGCCTCTCGAACAGGCCTTGGATTTGGCCTTACGGCCGAATCCGAAACCCACCCATGTCCTGCCCAAGTCCCACCCCCACCTCCCTCCTTCCCTCCAATCCCCGGGACACACTGTTAGTGCCCCTCCCTTGCACCGGCCGGCTTCAGCCGACTCAAGGGAGGTGCTGCACGGGTGCTACAGGGCTGGTGCTGCCAGTGGCGCCGGCCCTGTGGCCTTAGTGCCAACACGGGGGGCTGCTAGGCACCCCCACGTTGGTGCTAAGGCCTTAGCGCTGGCGCAACAACTTTGCATCAGTGCTAAGCACCAGGTAGGATGCCCATTTGCAAGGGCAAAACAGGCTTGCTGTTTAGCAGGCACAAGTCTGAAAAACCTGTAGTGGTCGAGATTGGGGCCACGCAGCCTGGGGGCAGGGGTCTGGATCCAGCATAACTGCTGGATCCCAGCTCTACCACCCCTACCCCGGCTGCCCCACCTGTGGGAATGCCCTCCCTCGGCCCTGTTCTGCCCTCCCCTGCCCAGAAAAGACTCTGCTCTGGACAAACCCGGCCAGTGCAAGGGTAGCTTCCCTGCACCACTTGCACTGGTGTGAAAGTGCGATAGCGCTGGGCCAACACATCGGACATGTGTCAGCCCAGCCCAGCATTTGGATTACGGTGCCCATTACCAGGCAGTTTCTAATGAACCAAAGGAGGAGGCCATGAGGGAGAAGGAGCCAAGCAGGCAAACACCGCTACACGCAAAATTAGGGCGGCAATTCTAGGCATATTTTTGGGGGAGTAAGCCCTTGACAGGACGGAATTTTCCTCAGAATAAAGAGGCATAAGATTGTGATGCAAGTGGAGAGGGAGAATTTGCCATTTCTGGCTTAGTCTCCTGTGGGGAGCAGTTGAGGCCAGGGGAGAGAACAGTCCTTTGACTCGTCCTTTGCTTCTCCTCCTTCACCTAAGCTTTCTACCAGGGTGCCCATGACCTTAGGTGGTAGTTAGGAAATAGTCATATATGTGTGTTTTTAAAAATATTTTTTGTTAGCCATTGCTTCCAACGTGGAAATTACCTTTCCTGGGGTTGCAAGCAGAGATAACGGATGATCACTAGGTTTTATTAGCAATTGTGCGTTCTGTGGGTGTTATCATTACTGGCATTATGCAAATACCTTGAGTCATGGAAGTGCCCTTCGGTGTGCTTCAGGAGTTATTACTGTTGTGACATTTGGTCTTATATAGGCTGTTGGCAGGATATGCACTTGTGTTTTTTCAGTTGCGTTAGAATTGCTGTCATAATACAATGGTTTCTATAAAGCCCGAAGGTGTGTCGTTGCCCTGCCTTGCTCTCTTTATCTGCAACCTTTGGCACTCCAGTGCTGTAACACTTTTATCAGGTGCTGCTTCCTTGTGCTGCAGATTGAAAGGATGCCAAAATACATAAAGAGTTTATAGCGAGTCGGTGCGAGTGCACCAGCGTGTTTTCTACGGTTATCAGCTAGCATATACTGTACTTGGAAAACTCAATTAAGAGACAGACTTATATCTGTTGGTGCTCACTCACTGTAATTAGATAGCTGGTGTCAAGACATGAAATTGCAACCAGAATATTTGTGTCAGTAAACAATACCCAAGGAGCCGAACCATTTCATTGGGGCAAAACATCCCCACAAGACGCATAAAAGACCATGTGGTGCCATGAGAATTAGATGTCCCAGTGGCTCTGCCATTCGGTAGAGTCTGGTGGCCTGTCTCTGAACACAGGGAATGGGCCTTCCCCTTCTGAGCTTTTAATTATTTGTGTGTGTTTTAAATCATCCTGTGAAATGAAGAGCTTGCAGGTGTCAAAGGAGGGTGGGCCAAAATCCAGTCTAGCGTGTTTGAATGCTTCAAATTTGGAAGTCTTAGCCATGGAGTAACTAGTAATTTAGTAAATTTGGGCTTTCAGAATTAGTGAGGAACTGTGAGTGCCAGAAGGGTGGATGGATATAACCACACACTTTAACCAGCTATACTAGCATGAGCCTATAGAATTAAGGCAGTGTTGGCAGAATATATGGGGCCGCATCCATTCTCCCTTAAGATGAAGAAATATCCCCACTCCAGCTTACTGCACTGTAGCTTCTTTTTTTACACCTGTCCCCCATCCAATGAAAAACCTAGATATCAGGAGAAGCAGGTAGTTCATAATTCTGATCAGATTTTGTGAGGGTTTTTTCAGTGAGTTCACCTTCATTGTCGACATTGTTTCAATAAGTCTGAACTAGGCTTGCCTGTGGTGACATAACAGACTGAAGACTTCACAAGGCGTGGTTACTAACTGTATAGTATGTAGCAAATGATTAGTTGGTACAAGGTTGTGATGTGGTGAGAGTTGGCCTTCATCCCTGTTGTGTACTATAACTAAAATTAAGTACTCGAAACTGAAAGAATCACATATACCTCCCCTGTTTTATCCCTGCCTCCATGTCCCTCTCTCCCTCTGCTGTCTCCCTTGGACCAATGTCTGCATTGTAAGCCCCTTGAGGTAGGGATCTGTCTTCTCTTTCTGTCTGTAAAGCTCCATGTACACTGTTGGCGCCAAACATAAAAATAAAATAGCAGTGAAAGAAGCTTAATCAGCTGCTGTGAAGGGCACAGAGTAGCTCTTCTGGAGGTTACTGCCTTATTAAAAGACACACCCTTATCAAACACTTATTAAAAGCACCAAAGAGAATTCCTTGCGGGTAGAGAGAAATGGGCAGTTGCAGTTATGTGTCCAGCATATCAAAGCTCTTTGTGGTCCACATTTCTTGACCAAATCATAGCAATGATTCCCCTCCCCACCTGTTATATTACCTTATGGTTCGGGGAAAGACAATGATGTGTGTTCTTTCGTTTGGGTGCAGTTGTTGGGTGCATCTGCTCCATTTTAAATTTCAGCTGTGTGTGTGTGTGTGTGTGTGTGAGAGAGAGAGAGAGAGAGAGAGAGAGAGAGAGAGAGAGAGCTTTTCCAAAAGCAGGTTTTCTTTGAAACAAAACATGAGCATTGTGATGCACAGTGTGATCAAGAAACTGAAGCCATGCATGCCGAGCTCTGTGCAGACTCTGACTCTCTGCCTGTACGTTGGAGCCTGGGTGAAAAAAATAAAAATGTGAAAAGTTTACAATTTTACATTTACATTTAGCATTCGCTTTCTTGGAAGTGATGCACATTCCCACCTCCTTCTTCCCTGGAGCATTTTATCATTGATTTCTATAGCATACCGTGACAGTTACCTTTTCCTCACAAAATCTGATAAAACATGTTTTCAAGGAACAACGCACTTGAAGCAATGCCACCAGAATTTTTTTATGTTTTCGTAGAAGTCTGCGTGGCCAACATTAAGCATGAAACCTCTGATGCTTTGTCTGCTTATTTTCTCAGTCAAAGTTAAGCTGTGTGGCCTGCTTTTTGTTTTGTTCTTCAGCATGAATGTTGAAAGCCATAGGAGGACCACATGGGGCTATCATTAATAGGTCACCCAAAATTTACAGTAGTTTCCATAGATTTTTGTGCCTATTTCTTGGCATTCTTATCCTGAATTTGTTTCTTACCTCGGGCAGGAGTTAGTACCATGATGAGATACTTTGAGTGGGAAGGGAAGCGTATTGTGTTTGGGAAATCTGCAACCACCTGAGACAGAACCTCCTATATATTTCTGCCTCAAGGCACGATCCTATGCAGTGCCAGACTGGCGAGGCTGACTTGGCAGCGCCATATCCGACGCTGCATAGGAGAGGCTGGAGCCCCCCCCCCCGCCACGGCAAGGGAGTGTTTGCTCCCTTACTGTAGAGGTGGCTCCAGCCTCCCCTATGTGCTCCTTGTATCTGCGCCCACTAAAGAGTGGGTGCAGATCCAAGGAGACCACGCAACCCGAATTGGGGCCTCCAGCCTCGCGGATGGCCACCTCCCAAGCCCGCCCAAGTCCCACCCTCAGCCTCCCTCCCCCCTCAAAAAATCCCCGTCCCTAAATGGGACAGAGCCTCCCTTGCGCCGTCTGGCTTCAATCGGTGCAAAGGAGGCTCTCCGTCGGCTCTCTGAAGCCGACGCTACTTGTAGCATCGGTTTTAGAGCTTTAGCGCCCACGCAGGTTGTGCTGCTCGGCCCCCCCCCCATCGGTGCTAAGGAAGTAGCGGTGATGAAACACTGTTGCGTTGACGCTATGCGCAATCTAGGATTGCGCTGTCAATAAGCCTAGGAGAACAGTACAACCATCTTCTGTGTTAAGGAGCCATCACTTAGTTCCATTCCAGCTTCTATAGCCATTGCACCAAAGATTGCTATGATTAACAGGGGTGGAAGCAATGACCCAAGAATGAAAGTGGCACTCAGATTACAGTGTCCAATGGAACTATGTAGAAATACAGAAGGATTTGAAAAGCAAGTTATAGTGGGAAAAACTGGGGTAAATGGTCACAGTATAGCCTCAAGCAAGCAAAATTATCAGCATGATGACTTCAGCAATGCAGTGAATTGCTTATTGAACTCAGCAAAAACTTGCTGAGTTCAATAAGCAATTCAAGAAAATGGAAAGATTGGTAATAAACAAAACACTTTGTTCTCTGGGAAAGGAAGGTGGGGCATTCGTCACCACATGGGTATGCCCTTCCCTTGGTAGAGGCAGGGCTGGACTTCATTGATGTCTCCTCCTCTTCCTGTGGAAGGGCATCCCCAAAACCCCAGTCCAGCTCTGTCTCTGGCAGAGCAGGTCGCCTTCATCTGAGTTCTGCAGAGCTCAGCATCTCTTCCTCCAATTTTTTCCTCTCCTTGCCTTCTTTCCACCCTCTCTCCCCTGTCCTTTCCCCATTCTCCGTCCTCCCTCCCAAAGCAAGCTTCAGGGACATCAGCTTGGGGACAGACTATAGCGATCCGCAGCGGTCTCACCAGCCCTTCTCTGCCACGAGCGGGAGACCAGTTGCCACAAGGTCGCACGTGCGTCTTAACTCCGACGGAGCGTTGCCATTGCAGGCCACCTGTCTGCTGAAGCTCCAGGGTCATCGGCCACCCCACCATCTGCCTTGGCGCCTCTCCTCACTATTGCGCCCGGGGATTGCAGCATCGTGAGTTTTCCGGCCTGACCAGTGTTTCCCTTCAGCAGCAGGCCGTTCTCCCGGCTGCCATTTTGCCCATGCTTTTTTGCCGCATTTTACCTTACAGGCCATGAGGCTGCCCATGGAACAGTCCAGAGACCAGGACGCCATGCAGGACAGTATGGGGCAAGGGGGGTCAGGGGGAGAGGAGTGGCCAGAGGGGGTGATCCCCACAGAAGACCTTCAACCTCCCAAAAAGAGTAAAAGGGGCAAGAAATCCACGAAACCCCCCATGGAGGGGGTAGTGGTGGTGGATCAGGCCTTCAGGGCCCACGTTGAGCATATTATTTTTGGCCTGCTCGTCCTCATCCTTCCCTAAAAACAAACACAGAAGGGACAGGTCCCCCCAATCCAGCTCAGCCTCTGACTCTCAGTCCTCCTCAAATTCTTCTCCCCCCCTCCCCGCTCGCCACCCTCACAAAGCCAAGCGCAAGGGACACAGGCAACTCCCTAAGAGAGCGAGGGCTCACGACTATCAGGGTCTCTCCACATTTCTCTCTGATTCAGATCGTGAGGAGGGGGAACTCTCAGGAGAGGGGGGAGAGGAGAGTGACACTCAGCCTTTGGATAGACTCTTCCCTTTGGAGGTGTACCCCAAAATGTTAAACAAAGCCATACTAGCCCTGGATCTAGAGGACTCCGCGGATGAGGAGCCTAAGGGTGACAAACCTCCAAAAAAAAAAAATCTAACCAGCTGTTTCCCCAGGGTCCTCCTAAGCCGGAAACTGTGCCTTTTCCGTGGGAGTTTCAAAGGGTCCTGGACACCGAATGGGCCCATCCGACTTTGCCCAAACACAAGACCAAAATTTCCAAAGAGCAGAAGTGGCATTCCCTTGATCCCAGAAGGGCTCTCTGCTTCTATCTGGAGCGAACCAGACCCTTTAGGACAGTGGTTCTGAACCTTTTTTCCACCGGGACCCACTTTTTAGTATTACAGCCTGTTGGGACCCCCAATCATAAAATTATTTTCATAGCTACTTCATAACTGTAATTTTGCTACTTTTATGAATCATAATGTAAATATCTGATATGCAGGATGTATATTTGAGAGTTAACAATCCCTCTCAAGCACATCTGCATGACAGTATGCCCATTTCAAAGGTCACCATGCTGACTGGTGGGATGACAAATTAAATGATGTCTACAAAACAAGCAATGACTTTGGTCCTCCTTGTGTTCATCTTGGGAGCAAGTCTGCTCCGCGAGACACTGCTTTGGCCAAACCCCGTTTTTTGTTTTAAGAAATCTCACCATGTCATGCAGGCAGGCGGACGGGAGAGCTAGAAGCTGAAGGCGAAAAAAAAAATACCCAGCTATAATAAGACCAGCTTTATACCCACCCCAGCACTGGCCCGTGCACTTGAACCGCTTCATCTCCCTTCCCTTGCTCTCTTGACAGTTCATCACATCCTTATAAGAACATAAGAAGAGCCCTGCTGGATCAGGCCAAAGGCCCATCTAGTCCAGCTTCCTGTATCTCACAGCGGCCCACCAGGTGCCCCAGGGAGGCATGAGACAACAAGATGCTTGCATCCTGTTGCCACTCCCTTGCACCCAGTACTCTGAAGTAGCCTACTACTAGTGTAAGGAGGCTACAACCCATCATTGCCTATAGCCCACAATGGACTTTTCTTCCAGAAATCTGTCCAATCCCCTCTTAAAGGCATCAAGACCAGATGCCATCACCAATGCACTACCCTTTAAGAGTAGTGGTCCATTCCTGAGTCACATATGCCACATACGTGATTTTCCTCAACCAGGAGAGGCTCACTCCAAATCATTAGTAACAATTGTACTTTCCCCACCCCCAGTCAATCTTTTTGTTACCCATATTTGCCATGCAAGGTAAAATCTTGCTTGCTGCTTTGAGGTGATGCCAAGGTACATTTCTGGAGCTCTATGAAACAGCTCGGGGTTATATAGTATTATCACCACTGTGCTTAGAAAAAAATGTGAGCATATAGGCTTAGAAGGAAACTATTTCTGTTTCTTGCTCCCACCATCCTAGTTGACATCATAGGCACTAAAGCATTTGCTGCAGCTCCCACATGAAATTATTGCCTTGGGGAAAGGGGAAAACACAAAGACAAGGAAATGAATACAGCTGCCTGCATTGTGAAAGGGGCGTACCAGACTGGCATTGTTGGCTGGGAGCCAGCATTTTATCACCAGCCACTAACCATCTGTTGGGAAAGACTTTGTGGGCTATGCATATTTATCCAGGAGGCCAATAATTACTGTGGAATCCTGAACAATGGAGATTTTTGACCACCCCTTTGCGAGGGAGCCAGTGAATAGTCCTATGCCCCCTTACAGGCTGGCAAATTTATTGTGGCAGGAACCTTTGTAGGCGGGAGCTTGTTTCAGCCCACGTTTGAAGTGAACAGTGAAGGTACATGAATGATCAAGACAGAAAGGAAGAAAATTGTAAGGAAGAAAGCACAGTGATGAACTGTGATGTGCAGCCGTTAATAAAAGTGTCAAAGTACTGTATTTGCATGCAGTAATCTGGGACCCCAAAGTGATGAATGACTAGCCAGTGATGGTCAGAATGCATGTTTTTAGCTCCGAAGTTCTGATCTGAGCAAAGGTGGCCCCCAAAACGGATATTTTCAGAATCACATGAAATAACTTTCAGGATTATACAGTACATTGATGGCTAACTGGGGGAGGGGTGGTACTGTTCAGCAGCAGCAGCAGCCATGATATTGTTAGGACCAGACAAGAGAGTTTTTGTTTATTCCTGAGGCCCATATCTTCTCAACGCATGTCCACCCAACCTACAGCATAAGCTGATGATGGTGCAATCTGGAATATTTGATACATGATTTCATAAAACTTTCTTATAGCCTGTATTCAAATGATGTTTCATATTTTTCATGTAATGAAAAAAAACTGAAACTGAAAGGCAATACAAAATTCTATAAGTCGGTGCTTCCCAAAGTGGTGGGTCACGATGCACCACCCTGGGAAGCACTGGTCTGTACCCCTTTAAGGGACGGGGAGAGGGGGAAGGCAGCAATACGATCTCTAGGATCGCTCTGCTGCCATGACCAAAAGGTACTTATTTGAAACTCACCCCTCTGAGCTCTGGCTTCTGGAGGGGGTGGGAGAGCCCTGGGGACACCCCCACAGGGCTCCCCAAGCCTCACAATGTTGTAAAAATGCAACCACAACCCACTTCCGGTTTTGCAATTGCAACCTGGAAGTGGATCGCAATCATTTTACAAAAACTGTGGATACTTTTCAGTTTCCACGTGTGTTTTTTTAATTACAACATCGTTTGAAACACATATTCCTTTCTCCTTACATCTGTCTACTTCTGCTTTCCTCAGGGGTGTATCCTTCCCAGATCTGGGTAAAGGAGCCACTCTACTTCCCTGTTCTCTCTACTTTCCTGAAACTGTTCCTTGGGTGCGATCATCAGATCAGGCGCAGCATTTGGAAGGACTTGCTTGGAGACCACAAAGACAGGTTCCTTACCTATAACTGACACTCCACCAGGGCAGCCACACAGTTCAATTCATGTGCTCTCGTGTCTATGTAGCCACAAAAATCCATCTGTCTGCCCCACTGCCAGTATTCTTGTCTTTTACAGGGTACTTGTCAGCAGCAGTCAGGAAGGAACTGAGTGGAGTGCCTCTTGCCCATTTTTTTTGAGGCATCCACACAAGTCACAATTCTTCCTTGCCTACGTTTTCCCCCCCAGCTCTAGAATGTTCAAAGGTGCTGCGTTGCAGAGTCTCAGAATCCCAGATACTGTATGTGGTTGCGCAGATAATCACTTGAAGAATGTCAGTTACGAGAAACTGCTTTCCAGGGGCAGCCTTGTTAGTCTGTAGAACCAAAAACAACCAATTGTCTTATGGCACTTCAAACACAAGCTTTCATGAACTACTGGAATTTAATCCACAAAAGCTTATGCTATTATAAATTCGTTAATCTTTGAGTTACAGCTGAGCAATGTGCTTAATCTCATCTGCCTCATGTGCCTAAGTATCATATTGGTGCTGTCAAAGTTCTGTGTAACTGTCCTACCTTGAGAGAGTAGTTCTATTTTGGCTATGGAGCCTGGATATATCATAGAATTGGGACCTGTGAGGTCATCTAGTCCAACCCCACCTGCAGCAGGAAATACTCCTAGAGGGGGATTTTGCTCTCTGCATCTGCAGGAAAGTGTTTCTTCATTCTGCAGAACTTGGTCTCAGTGGAACTGTGCTCTAAATGGCTCTAGAACCCATTTTAAATAACTATGCTTGATACTATATGCGGCCAAGAGGCTGCAAGGCAAACCAAAGCAAGTGCAGAATGCCATTGCAGAGCTCTAGCTAAGGAGCTGGCACTCATTTCTCTTTTTCCCCAAGTGCAAACTTTTTCTCCATCTGTGCTTACCTTGAGGGGTGAATTGAACACCTTCCTTTTTATATCTGCTATGCCTAACAGCATTTAATGGCATTTTATTATCAGTGCTTGTGACACTTTTATGATCCTCCTCATTCAAAAATAGGGTAGTAAAGTAGGTCACCCAACGAAAGAAGGGGGAAATTACAATGAGGTCCCTTGGTAAAAAGTCTGCAGGTTGAGTAATGTTCTTTTAAGGGTGTGTTTTCTTTTGTGTAGACATCTTACCTAAGAGTTCTAGTTTGCTGCATAAGACTTCTCAGAAAGGAGCACTAACAGAGTTATGTGGTCAGAAAGAGAGTTTGAAGGCTTTGTAGTAGTTTTATCTAGGATTTGTCATTCACTCGCCCTTTCATTATGTTCATTGTGTGCTGCATGCGCAATCTTGTTACAAAACAGCCAGGTAGAAGGTATAGGTATAGAGTGAGAACTTTCTGTGATCAGATTTCCCAAGTGGACATATTATCTGAGCAGGAATCTTTTCATTTCATCTATTGGATTCATGCCTAGCCTTTAGGCCCCAAGCTGACACCCACAAGGTAAACTCTAATCACCTAAGCCATGAAGATGTTAACATCCTCAATTTAAAAAACAAAACAAGATACAGGGTACAATCCTAACCAACTGTCCAGCACTGTCCTAGCTGTGTCAATGGGGCATGTTCTGCATCCTGCAGTGGGGGGCCAGTCACAGAGGCCTCCTCAAGGAATTTTTGTTTCCTTACCTCAGAGCTGCATTGCCCCTACCCAGTTGGTTAGGATTGTGCCCACAGTCCATTAAGACAATATAATATTAAAACTCACAAATGACCACAAAAAGGTAAGTCATTTTAATACAGCGAGAGACAGCTAAATCACCTCAAACTATAATAACTTGGTCTTGTGTGCAAGTGGTCTGAAAACAGCAGGCTTGCCAGAGCCTCTCTCAGAAGACAATTCTACACAAAAGTCACCACCGTTCAAAAGTCCCTGTACTCCCCCACCCCACAACCAGTCTAATCTCTTTCTCTCCCAGGAGAGAATGGAGCTAGTGCAACAACCAAATCTTCCCAAAAGCAGTCCTGACCACAAATACCACCTGGGCATTCAGAAGCATTGCCAGATTTGTGACTGTACCCAGGCTGCAGATGTGAAGGGGCGCAGGATATAAGGGATGCGCTGATTAGCCAGTGTGAGAATGTGCAAGAAGGCCAGCCGGCCAAAGAACGGAGTATGACTTTGAGGACCTTTCCAGGCTTCTTACGATTGCCTACTGAAGCGCGATACATGCAGCCAGAGGAGAGGACCACACTGAGAAGGCTGCATCTGGGACTGAGGATTCGGTGAATCACAGAATACTGTACATTTGTCAAAATCCCATGGAAAAATGGTGGTTTAGAATAGCCTGCTCTTGTTAGCAGCCTTGAGCAGCTTTGACATGGGAAAGGTGGAATATAAATTCTTCAAATAAATAAAAATCCATTCAGAACAGTTACCTGTTTCCTTGACTTAAAAAGGCAAAAAAAAAAAGTTGATTGCATTATCAGTTATGAATCAACAAACATTGCCATGTTGACCACAAAGCTTTATCAAGTTGTTGTTGTTGTTGTTGTTGTTGTTGAATTAAATTTATGCAGAGGTCTTGAAGAATATAAGCTCTCATAGAAAGGTAGTCATCATGTCATATCATAAAGTAAAACAACATTTGCCCCATTTTAGGCTTTAGTCTCCATTTGCTTCTTTCCCCCAAAGCTATCTTATCAAGGGCAATTAGTGCATTCTGGCCACAATAGGGGCAAAAGCTAGAAATGTTTCTATAGGGTAGCATCTCCATATAGCTGCTCCCCATGTGAATTGCCCCAGTCATACGAAGAGGCTCCATCAAATTATGAACTGGGGGCTAAAAAGCAATAAGGGCAGGTTGCAATATGTAGTGGTGTTCCGGTCAACATGATGCTAAAGGGTTAATTTTATTATATTTGTAATAAATATAATGAAATTTTATTTGTTTTGTTTTATTTAGACATTTGCCTAAAGGTGCTCTCTCCCCTGCCATACCATTCAAAAAAAAATTTTTTTTTTAAAGTATACATTCTGCTCAAAATTTTCTGAGCATTTTGGAAAGTAAGGAAGTTCTAATAACTCTTCATTTTGAGTTTCTGGCATTCTACGCTGCATGAAGGAGGTAAGCTACCCCGTGTGCTTTTATTATTCAGAGCCATGTTTGTCCAGCAGCCTTCTCACCGGCCGTACGTGAAAAGCCTGCCTGCACAAGAACCCAGATGCAATGTGTCTACCTTTGAGCACTTCTCAATGCTGTTCGTTGTTTGGGCCTGTCTGTCTCCTAGCAGCCAGGCTGAAATCAATCCAGCAAGAGAAAGTAAGACACTCAGATCCCTTCTAGTTTCCACAGCCAGGATTTCGTGGAGTTCTAGCAGGGTCATGTTTTAACTCTGGCAAGTCTCCATTGGTGTCAGCTTCTGTTCATTAGGTTAGCACGAGTTTGGACCAAAGCACAGTTCAGTTCTTTTGGGTGAAAAACGAAGCCACCTTCACAGTGTCAAAGCAGTAGCCAGGACTGTATCCCTTCTGCATCTGAGTGATGAGACACTGATTATGACTAGGAGACTTACCTTCACTGCATAGATGGAAACTGCTTGATCGGAGTTCTGAGGAGAGCCACCCCGTCCATGTGCAATTGTCAGGGCAAGGGATGTTTTTGGGAACTGAAACATGTTTGAGATACTGCTGTGTGCTCTCATGGAAAGGAACGAGAAAGAGCAGCCTGTCCTTCACAGCACTTGTGTCTGACTTTTATCAGACCCCACGGATAACTTGCTCCAGTGGAATCCAAGGTCTCACCTGACTCGGGAGGAGGGGAGTGGATGCTGGAGCACAGAGCAAATGTTGATTAAAAGAAGAAGCAAGTTCTGAAAGGATGAATTGTTTTGTTTCCCTTTTCTGCTACAATACAGCATGGGGTGGTGAGTTGTCCCTGGAACCTTTCCTGCCCAGACAGCTGTGCAGGATGCAGTTAAATGGGAGATGTCTACCCTCTTCCAAGATGTCTACCCTCTTCTTCTATGTGTCAAAGATGCAGAGGAAGACACTCATCCTGCCACAGAAGAAAGCGTGTGAACCAAGCCTTAGGGAGAAGCTAAGGGCGCAATCCAACCCAGTGCTGGAATGGCAAGGCTGGCCGGCCAGCGCCATATCCAACGCTGGATTGGGGAGGCTGGAGCCTCCCCACAGCAAGGGAACATTTGTTCCCTTACCGTAGGGGAGGCTCCAGCCTCCCCTATGTGCTCCTTGGATCTGCACCCGCTAAAGAGCGGGCGCTAAAGAGCGGGCGCAGATCCAAGAAGACGGCACGGCCCGAATCAGGGCTGCGCAGCCTCTCTGACAGGCCTAGGATTCAGCCTTATGGCCGAATCTGAGGCCTGCCCATGCCCCGCCCTCGTCCCGCCCACATTCTGCCCTCCTCCCGTCAATCCCTGGGGCGTGCTGCTATGGCGCCTCCCTTGAGCCTGCCGGCTTCGGCAGATGCAAGGGAGGCTCTGCGCGGGCACTACAGCGCCGGCGCTGCCAGCAGCACCAGCCCTGTGTCCTTAGCGCCGACGCAGGGCACTCAGTTGGCGCCCCCGCATCAGCGCTAGGCGCACAGCGCCGGCTCGATCCCGTTGTGCCGGTACTGCGCGCACTGTAGGATTGCACTGCCCGATATACATGGGATAGCCCAGACACTATCATTATTACATTTTTATTCTACCTTTCTTCATAGGAACTCAGGGTGGCATACATTATTTTTCTCCCTCTGTCTTTGCAGCAACACTATGAGCCACACTGGACTGAGAGATAAGTGACTGACTCAAAGTCACCAATGAATTTCATGGCAGCGTGGGTTACTCCCAATACTTGTATGCCTGCTTCATTCTGGTTCTCCCTATCCGTCTGTTTGTGAGAAAACTTCAACCTCTGCTAGTGCCCAACCCAACTATATGTTAAATGAAGGCCCCTGCGGACTGTAGCGTCAACACAGCTAACTTCTGTGCCTTCGTTTAGTGCTAGAGCAGTAGCTGCTTTATCATGTTTGCTTCAGGAAAGGCAGTGGCAGCTGATGCAAGTATGAATGACATCTTTTGCAAGATGAGTTGATAGGTGGGGATAGCTCCTCTCCCTTCTTCCTCAGGAGTCCTGAAAGCTGCTGCATGGAAAGAAATGCTCTTGCCCTGAGGCCAGGCCTGAGCTTGTGATCTTCAAGAAGCTCCAAATGCTTATATGAATGAATGGTAGGAAAGCAGCTGAATTAGCTCAAGGGAGAGACATAGAGATAGAAGCTTGACAAGCCTGTGCAGAACCTGGCTCGCCCCCTAGATTTATTTCTTCACAGTCCTGGTTAGCAGATGTCAGATCACCCAACTGCCCCGGGTCTGTTGTGCACTCTTTTGGTGACGCACACAGTAATGTTGTGTAACTAACCAAAGGTTTGTAAATGCTGTCTTTTGTGGCTCAATCTCAAGCCCTTGAAAATAGGAGAGTAGAATGGAAATACTGACAGGACCAGCATGCAAAAAATCCCCATTTTTCCTTTCTGGCTTCTGTAGAAGCTACTATACCAGAGATAATTGAACCCACATTTTTTTCTAGAATGCAAAGTGGTGTTAAGAACCAATTAATTGATCTGCTAGCACATTTGCCAGGGAGATTTCATATAGGTTGACTGAGCCGGTTTGGCATATTTGGCCATGCTGCAGTGGCGTGGTATCAGTGTACTTCATCAATGTAGTGTTTCAATGCAGCTGATCCCCACATGACACAAAAGAAGGTTACTTTATCCCCCACTGACTTCCCACCAGAGCTCATGACTAACAGAGCTCTGCAGTCTACACACTTAGCTTCTCCTGGGGAGCCATGTGAAGTGGCAAAACACCTCCCTGCCTGAGACATTCCTCCCTTCCTCCCTTCCTATTTCCCATGTTTCTGGTTGTGCTTCTCAGAGATGATAGATGTATGTGCCTTTAAAAGTTGTTGCAAATTCACCAGTGAACAAACAAAGGCCAGTGGGCTCCCTTGAAGATGATAGAGCCCTGTTTTATGGGATCCTGGAACTTGAATCTCAGTACTTCTGTGAATAGTTTGCATTTCTCCAGCAGATCTGTACTTTCGTCTCATACTTCCTTGTTCTCAGATCCACCGCCCTGAAGTAGTTGCTAACTCCTGCTAAGCTGCCGCTTGCCGTTCCAAACATGTTGGGACAGCAAGCAGAGGAAAGATGCTAAAGGAGAAGGTTGGGGCCACCTGGTAGGGAAGGGCGAAAGGCCTTGGGGAAGCAGGGCAGCAGGCAAGCTGTCTTCATATGAGCGGTTTCTCATATTTCTGCTTAGCACGTATCAGTGAGAAGGAAAGGGGCATGATAGGACAAGGCAAGGGGAGGACTGTTCAACCTCTGGGTCCAGACTTTCCCCCAGCAGAATTCTCTTGGGCTGCTAGACTTACCTGGATCCAATTCTCCTCTGGTGGTGGTGGTGGGGATTATTTGTTTGTTAGATACGCTCTGAAAGTAAAAGATGTTTGTGGGAATGGCCATTGTGGGATATGGCCACCATCTCTGCAACCTTGTGGGGAACTCGGGGCGCAAGCCTAAGCTGCGCTGGAACAGGCTGGCTGGTGGGCCTGTGCAGTATCCAGTGCAACTTGGGAGTCTGCTGGAGCCTCCCCGGTGCATGGGCTCTTTCGTGCACGTGCACCATGGGAGGCTCCAGCCTCTCCACTGGGCTTCTCGGATCTGTGCATGTGAAATAGCAGGCGCAGGTCCAAGGAAGCCCTGTGGCCCGAATTGTGGCCCCGAGGCCCTAACAGCCGCATCCCAATTCCACCCCCCTCCCCAGGCTGGCACGCCCACCGGCCTGCCTACCCCCTGCCCAGTAATGCCGCTCACCCTCCCCAGAACCACCCCTGTGCCAGCCGAGTTCAGCGGGCGCACCGGCAGCTCTCTGCCAGCGCTCTCAGGCTGACACTACTTGTAGCGTTGACCCAAGCACTCTAGTGCTGACGCTGGGGTGCCAGTTGGCACTCCCATGTCGGCGCTAGTGACATAGCGCTGACACAACAACGTTGCATCAGCACTACGTCCATTTATGGATTGCATCCTCAGTGATAGAGTGCATGCTTTGCATATAGAAGATCCCAAGATCAGTCTCTAGCACCGCCAGTTTACAGGATCAGAGCTGGGAACACCCTTGTCGGTGGTATTGGTAGTTGGAACAACAACTGTTAGTTGGAGCTGACAATTGTCCGGCTCAGGATAAGGTGAGGTTTGGCTCAATAGTTTGCATGCCAGCCCCTTCAGAATTGTCACTTGCAAACAAGCCTCAGAACAAACTCTGAAATTGCAGTCCTTTCACAAAACCATCGCCCATCTGCTATGCTTAGGAAACAGAGGAAAAATTACGCAAGAAACACTTCTAGGTATGTTACTTTTAAATCGCTGAATCTTATCTGACCCAGACTGAGAGAGGCTAGTTTTCTTGATCATGAATTGGAAATGACAGGTGAGTCTGAAATGAAGACCAAATATTACCCCATCATTTTGGAAAAACACTGTGCCCTTGAGGCATTAGCCAATTATGTCCATTGTGCATTTATTGACCTGTGATCATGATCAGTGAAAGCTGGACAGCCCCTTTCTATTTCTAATGGCCTGGTAATATGTCCAACTGTGGTGTGTTTTTTTCCTTTAGCAGATTAACCTTTGTAGAGGAGGCACACGCTCATTAAAATGTGCTAATTATTATGGATGGAAAGCATGCCAGCCTCTTTAATATGAAGTGTTGGCTCAAGATTCAAGGAGTGTGTCGTTTGGCAGATTAGCGTTTTAATGCAAGCCTACTGAATGTATCCAAAGTGACCTGGATGCTTATTAAGGGAACAGGATTACAGCCTTCATCAGGACCGTGCATACACGAACCATGCAAGGACAGAATCTGTCATTGTTTGCAGAATTCTGTAACTTTAGAAACAGGGCCAAACAACATGTAATGGTTAAAAAGTGTGTAGCTCTGATGGGCTTAGTTTTTGTTAGCCAAGAGCAGCTGGATCAGAACTGTGGCAGCTAGATCAGTCCCTGCTAGTCTCCTGATCTATGTTGTGAAGAAAGGACTTGTTCCACTGCCGTTGGCTAAAGAAAAACAAAGCCCATCAGAATTAATAATGCTTCAAATGCTGCGTGTAGGTTGGCTGTAAACTTTTGTTTCCTAACTCTTAGGGTGCTAGAGAACCGCTATGAAATAAGTAGGTGGTTCCTACATGTTGGTGGTTTGATGAAGTTCTCGAAACCAAAGTGGGGGAGGGAGCAAGAGGGGCTGGACAAGAAGTTTCAGGGATTTCAGAAGTGATTTCAGACTCTTGGAGGCTGGGAGGCTGGCCATGCCTGTGTGCTTGCCTCTCTGATTCCGAGGTTGGTCCAAACATACTTTACAGTGTCCTTTGTGCCAGCCAAGCTTTGCTGGCCTAACTGTGCCAGTCTAACTCCAGGTTAGGATTGCGCCGTCACTTTCTTGCACAATGCTTGTTTATTCATTTTCCTATATTCTGTCCTATGGCTGCCTTCTTTCCTAAAACATGCCATGAGCTTCTCTGCATCTTTTGAGGAAAAAACAAACCAGTCCTTGCAAAAATATATCCACTGTTGGAGCAATTGATTATTGCTCAGTACTATGAGCAGCTTATCGGCCCAGTACTATGGGTCTGCCATGCCACCGGAATTTATGTTCTGACTGTGCAGCATATTATACAGAGGTTGCAAAATGCAACCCACCAGGCAGGCCAATGCAAGCAGCAAGTGGCTCCATGCAAGCAACCTGTGGAGGATCCCTGGCATGGGCAGTGGGTGGACAGAACAGAGAGGGAAGAGGGGGAAAATGGGGCAGAGAGAGTGTGTGTGTGTTGAGGCCGAGATGGCAGCAGCTCAGTCAATATCCTATCCCCCTTCCCAACCTCAATACCTTCCCAGGTCTCTAGGACTTGGGCCAGCCAAATCCCTGGCATGGGTCCAAGTAGACCCATTGTGGCAGTGGAGGCTTACCCCTGAGCACAATGCTCTGAGGAAACCTCTAGGACTATCCCCTCCCTGGGGTGGGCACATTCCGGTGGCATAGCTGCATTGGTGGAGATGAGGTGTTAGATAGGATCGGGGTGTATGTCAAGTCTGTATAGTATCTGCAAAACTTACTTTTCATGTCATAGTTTGTATGCAGAACTTGAATGTCCTGATTGCATCATTTGGGCACTTGCACACCATTTTGGAAAAGAGACACAGGTTGGTGTATAATCTTTCGTGTAAGTAGGATACAAATTTGAAATGTTTGGTGAATGTGTTGTAACTGAAGCAGAATAGGTTTCGTTTCACTTGAAAAGCCCTCCCTTAGTGGTGCGGTGGTTATGTGCATCAAACAGCATCAATGTTCTGCTGACCACAGTCTCTTCTCTTCTGCAGCACTTTGGACATATTCCCTACTTTAGTGTCTCTGGCAAATGCAAGCTTCCCTCCCAATAGAAGGTTTGATGGTATCGATGCGTCTGGAGTCCTCTTCAGGCAGTCAAACAAAGGACACAAGGTATGGGATGGGTATCTAATGTTCAGCTTCAAGGTAAATCTCAAACACCTCTGTTGGAAATAATATGGTCTTATTTAAGCTGATAATGTTTTCATTTTCCTTCCGTTCCATCAGCGATGATAACAGGGTGGAGGGTGGAACTGCAAGCATAAAATTGGTCTTTGCGTTCTAATTTGCCTGCATCAATGGTTCCTAAAATGTGGGGTGGGACCTACCAGTGGGTCCTGGGCCAATTTCAGGTGGGTCGTGAAGCACCTAGTGCAGCCATAATATGATAATGTGGGAAGATGGAATGCTGGAAAGGGGGAGGGCTGTATGGTTGTTTTGCTTGGGTCTAGGTTTTAAATAGGCTTTTTTTCCCTTATTGATTCACTTTGCTATTGGAAAATGGCTGAGAAATAACTTATTGCTGCACTCTCAGGAAAGCAGCAGGCTGTGGCGTCAGAACGACAGCACTTTTGGCCATGACATCACTTCGGGTGGGTCTCGAACATATTGCCATTCTAAAAGTGGGTCCCAGTGCTAAAAACTTTGAGAACCACTGGCCTACATGATGAATCTTGGGCAAGAGTTGATCTTTCTCAAGGAAGGTAGCCAGAACAAGCTGAGGCTAACAGAATCTAGTGGTTGGCATGCATGCAGCTCTTCCTGCTCTCTGCTCTTCATTGGGTCAGCAGCTGAATGCAGGGAGATATGCCTGGTTGTTATAGCTGCTGCCAGCATCCCAAGTTAAAGAGACAAGTCTGCCGGGCAGGGGGGAGAGGGGTCTGGGGGAAAAAAAAAACTTCAGATGAACCCCAGGGATTCTTATTTCAAAACAAATCACAGTAGTGCTCACAAATGGACATGGCAACCCAATGAATTACCCTTGAACATGAACTAGGCAGACAAGGAGTCAAAAATATAACCAGTTAATAATATTAAAAATCCAAAAATGAATCCAAACTAGGATTCGGCTGCCCGTGCTAATATTAGTCAGGGAAGAGTTCCAGTGATACTGCTCTTCGCTGCATGCAACTAGAGCAGGACAACAGGAACACTCTAATGCAGTATATTATAACTGGTATACCATAAGCAGCTAGACCTGCCAGGTTTTCAAAATGACAATAAGGGACACACAAGTATCGGGACACTGCTGTGCACAATGGTCACAGACAGTGGCGAAGCTAATGAAGTGCAACCCAGTGCAGAGGGCAAAATGTTGCCCCAGAAGTGACATCACACCTGGGCTTTTTTTTTAAAAAAAATGAAAAATGGAGGGGCGCATCCTGCTCCAGCAGTGTGCCCCCTCCTGCTGCCCCCAAGCATGCAGTCACCTCACAGTTATTCATATTGTTCACATTTTTAGGCTATCCTTCTTCCATATAAACATCAGAGCACTCAGTCAAAAAACACATTCACACTCAGAACCAAGGGAGGGAAGTGGGGTGGGGAGAAAGATCTCCATATAATCTATCAATCAACAGTATTTATATACCATTTTTCAACACAAAGTGGTTTACAGACAAATAATGAAAGTTACATGGTTCCCTGCCCCAAAAGGACTCACAATCTCTTAAAAAAAAACACAGACCACCAGCAGCAACAGCCACTAGAAAAGACACTGCGCAGGGGTGAATAGGGACAATTACTCTCCCACTGCTAAATGTAAGAGGAACACAACTTGAAAGAATGCCTCTTGCCTAGTTAGCAGGGGTAAATATAAACATCAGATCCTCATATAAACCTAGTCAAAAACACATTCATACTCAGAGCCAAGGGAGGGAAGTGGGGTGGGGGAAAGATCATATAAACCCAGTCAAAAAACACATTCACGCTCAGAACCAAGGTTGGGGGTGGGTGGGAAGGAAAGGAAGACCTCCTAACCAACTTAGAAGCCTTGATCTTCACAGCCCCTCTGCTCTGCTCTCCTCTTCACCACGCTGCAAACTGAGTGTGAAGGAGAGGCTGGGGGCAGGACCTTGCATTGTGAGAGCCAATGAAGGTTAGAAAGACAAGGAGGGGTGAATTACTTTGAGGTTAGCCAATAGAAACACAGCTCTCAAGATTGAACAGTAATTGTAATTCCAAAATGGGATTTCTAATGTCCCGTTAGGGGCGTTACGGGACACGATTTTAAAATCTGACATACGGAAAGTCCCTTACAATAAGGGACACCTGGCAAGTCTATTAGCAGCACTAGTTGCAGACTGTTTTGCTTGTGGATTTACTAGAAGAGGCAATATGACACCAGGAGTATTTGGAGTTGTATGTGGTGCTATTTTTTTGTTCTTTCTGCATTGCTTCTAGCCATCTTATGATGATGATGATGTCAAAAAAGTTGGGATAGACATTTGTACAATAATGAAAATCAACACCACTGCTGACTGTAGATCTTGGTCACATATGTGCTCTGAGCATACAGCATATGGATAATGTTGTTACTAAAATGATTGTGCATACGAGATGCGAGGCTCACGTTTTCTGGTGCAGGTAGGCTTCATGTAAAGTTGCATGGGCATCAAATGCTGGCCAGAAAATGCTTGACATGCTGGCCAGAAAACCTCGTCCCATTTCTGGCTTGACAAATATTTTCTTCTTTGATTCATACTGCTGTAGATGGATTATGTCACCAGCCATTGCCCAGGCGACTCTTAATTGTTGCCCTAGATACAACCAGCTTTTGGTTTTTCCAACAACCCCCCTTTCCTTTCTAATAGTTTTCAATTACTCAACCAAAAGGGAAAGAAATTGGTCCCAAAGACTTGGAGTTAGCTTTCCTAGTCTTTGCTAGCCTCAACAGACAGAGCCATAATTAAGCCCTCATTCACTCTGCGTCTTGGCACAGTTTGTAAGTAGGGCAGCCTCTCCACCCTTGTCCACAGGATAATAAGTGCTACAAATGTATGCATTAGAAAAGCAGTTTACAAGCCAGTCATTATTGAGTACTTTCCAACAGTTGCACAAAATGTTGACTGCTTGCCTCTCCCAGCCTCAGATGGGACTATAGATCTATAGATTTAAGCAAAGACTTACTCACTGTGTGCTCCTGAACTGAGGTTTTGTATACTGCTTTTAACTTTTGGAGGCCATTCCTCTAACCAGAAAGGCAACCAGGAAAACATGTGTGGTCTCCATAAGACCAAGTAAACTGTCAATTTAGCTGTGTTCCATTGACTTTGTAAAGGTAGGGTGTGATTTGCAAAGTCAGGGTGAAATGCTCAGGTTAGCAAAGAATGTGCATTCTTTAAGCAACAAGCCCCAACAAATGAGCCATTTTGAGTGGTTATCTTTAACATAAGGAATGAGTGTTTCAAGGCAAATTCAGTGAACTACCATAATTGCCATGACAGGACATGCACAAGATTTGGATTTTTCTACCTGAAGTGCTGAACTGAGCTCTGACAGAAAACAGAACTGGTGCTTGTATGGAGGTAGGCAAGTTGAGGCAAAGATGAGCAAAAGAGTAGCTATTGATCGATATATTTTTTCGGCATTTATATTTCAAGTGAACCTCAAAAAATGGTTGCATAAACGTTAGCATCAATAAAAAGTTATTCAACAACACAGCGCTGGAAAAACTTATTAAAAGCCAGATCTTTTCACTCTGCACGCTTAAATCTGTTTGCCTTTCCCTTAGGGTGAGATGGTTCTTCTACGTTGGCAGCTGGGGAGGAGAAAGTCCATCTCAGCAGGGACAATTTGAGATCCTTGTAGGCCATTTTAAAATCTGTAGCTCATGTTGTGAACTTGATCAAGGCCCTGTTCAATGTTTCTTATATGTTGCATCCCCTTGGATAGAAGAAGGACTTGCCTGCTGACTGAGAGAAGAGGCACAAAGATGACTAAGGAACAGTGGGCTTGCCTTCTTCTGTTGCTCTTGCACCGTCCCTCAGTGGTAAAGATACTGCGCTGGCCTAGAGTTACATGGAAAACAGCTTCTTTCATCAGTATATATAGGTCTTTGACTCTAAGGATTCTCAGTTATACTGGAAGAGCCACTTGTTTTATCTTCATCCTTTGAGAATGCCTGCCACAACAGTGAGCGAAACATTAGGTTTTATTTACTGTTTTATTCAACCATGGCCTATTAGCCCAAACAATGTTAATGATAACATGATGCATGTAAAACCATGAAAAACGAATATTCAGCTTAGTAAGTGTTTGGAAGCCAGTAATAGCAAGCCTATGCTTGATGACACAGGCTTCTCCTTGATAAAAATCCTCCTTAAACCAGTTCCATGTTTTCAAAGTCTATGATTTGCATAGAGTTCTGACAATAGTACAAATTCAGTTGTAGTTTCCTGTAATAATGACAGTAGTATGTTTTTTCCAGTCCTACCTATATATTTGTGCTTGGTTTTCCTTTTTTATTTGGGTGAACGTTTTTCAGGCTTCTATTTCAGAACTGAATTCACTTTCTTAGTAATTTCAAGCCAGCCATTTCTTGTTCCATTGTAATTATATTCCAAAAAAGGTTAGTAGTTCTCTCATTACATTCCTCCCTGGCTAGTTAAGGCACTGGTAAAATTGTCATGACTAAATAAACAGTCTCTTGAACAAAAAGCTTCCTCTCCCC
This sequence comes from Lerista edwardsae, assembly GCA_029204185.1. Classification (NCBI taxonomy): domain Eukaryota; kingdom Metazoa; phylum Chordata; class Lepidosauria; order Squamata; family Scincidae; genus Lerista; species Lerista edwardsae. The sequence continues at coordinate 5,896,438 of JAJKFI010000094.1, forward strand.
CCTATTTCCTACAGATTTCTTAGAAAACAGGTCAGCTTAGATGAAAAACAAGCACTGTGTTCTAGTAAATTCTATGATCTTAAGCAACAACTTCTAACTTGGCAATTAGTTTATAACTTGCAGTGCAGGATGGAAGAACAGTCACTGTTCAGAAGTTGTATTAATTTTATTTCAAATTCAATCTTTGCCCTTCCTGCCTCTTCCCTCCCCCACAATTCTGCTTATTCCTCAAACATGTTGTGGCCCGCAAAACGCCAGAACTAATCAACATTCCAAAATCCAAGTCCGAAAATCCTCCTGGCAACAGCATTCCAGGGGGAGATTAGCATAATTGGAGAGAGCCCAGTTCCAGGCCACATGGACATACGGTTCTGTCACATTTCGTTCAAAGTACGTCCTCAGAAAGCTTCTGTGAAAGGTTCCTAGCCAGGGCAGGAGGCCACAACAGCATAAGCCAGAGTAGGAGAAAAACAACAGGCCCTGGAAACATTCCCTCTTACAATTGCTCAGTCAGTATGCATGTCTGGCTGTGGGAAAATGCTCTCAGAGGTTTGCCTCACGTCAAAGTGGTCAAAATTAGCCCTCCTAGTCATCAAATTAGTCATTAGTTCTAGTGACTTCACTCTTCCCAGTTCAAAAATTTCTTTCAGTTTTATTATGAGTGTTTGCCGTCATAGATTTTTCATCCAATCATCCATTCTTGATAATTTTCTCAAGATGCACTATATCATGATTCAATGTGGTGTCATGTTGGTTACAGTAGTATCACTGTCTATTATTCAGTTAGCATCGCTTACTTGAAAGACTGGAAAGAGAAAATGCTTTTGTTTTAACCCAGCAATACAGAATATCAGTCTCTGGCAGTTACAGAGTGAGGGCACAATCCTAACCTGGAGTTAGGCCAGGACAAGGCCCAGAAGTGTCACAAACGCGCCATAAAGTGCGTGGGGACCACTTTCAGAGTCAGGGAGGACAGCGCATGTCCGTGATTGCACCCTGAGAGAGGGAGAGAGAATGCTGTCCTGACATACATGACTATTAATCGTCTGTATAGCAAATCAGAATACATAACTTGGAGTTCATTCAGCAAAATCATTCGGACCACAAGCTATGAACTGGAACTTTCTGCAAATTTTAGCTGTGAGTTTCTGTATCCCCTATGGGAGACTATGTGCAGGGCTTTCTACCAAGACCTCTAGCAACCTGGCAGTCAGCATTTATAAAGCAGAGGGGGTTCAGTTAAAACATTACTTTTTGGCTCCCAGGCCGCTCTGAGAAAAAAAAAAAGATTTTTCACATATACAAAAGAAACCAGCTCTGCACAGTATTCTGCAATATCCAGTGGTGTACCTAGGGGGAGGGCTTGGGGAACAAGTGCCCAGCAGGGGGTAGCACCACTCCCAACTCACCCCCTGTCGCCCTGGGCTGGCCCCTGCCCATGGGGCTCCCCCAGCCCCAAGTAGGCAGGCCAGCGGGTATGCTGGGGACCGAGGGCTGGTGGGTCCGCCCAGCCTCGGCCCTGGGTCGGCTGGCCACCTCGCCACTTCCCCGGCCAGGGAGCAGGAACCTGTCTGGGGCCTCTGGAGCACCCCAGTTGCCTCCCGCAGCTGAGCCCTGCGAGACTGGGTGAGCCCGCCGGAACCCTCTTGGCCCAGAGGGGGCGGAGCTTCCCCTGACAGCCGGGGAGCTCATAAGGCGGCCGGCGGGCCACGGGAGAGGTGGCTCTCTCCTGCGGCTGCCGGCTGGGGAGGAGGCTCACCCAGGAGGCTGGGCACCTCCTTTACCTTATGGGCTTGAAAGCCCATATTTAGAGCTGGCTGGAGCCAGCAGGGGCGAAGGGCGGGCAGGCGAGGCAGCCCTGCCCGATCCGCAGGGAGCGTGCCCTTGGGACCGGGCATGGAGGGGAGGCTACCCCCCAGAGGCCCCAATCCAAGGGGCAGCGAGGGAGTGCCCACCCTGAGAGGTCGCGCTTGGCCCCTTTGCACCACCAGTGGCAGGACCCGGGGTGAGGGGACAACCCCCGGGGGGCCACCCTGCCAATAGGCAAGCCCGACAAGACCGGGAGGAACGGAGCCCAGCAGGACCCGAGAGGCAAGAGCGCTCCAGTCCATGGCCCCAGCGCGGGTCCTTGTAAAGACTTTTGCCCCCCCCCTGCGCCCCCCCGGCCCCCCGGGGGGGGGGGGCAACCAGCCCGCAGGACACGGGGGGCCCATGAATGTAAAAGCTCTCTCCAGATTAAACCGTCTATACCAATGCTCCACTGCCTCCCGCAGCCTCTTTTCTCAGCACCAGGAAGCCGCCCAGGATGTTGCAGTTTCACACCACACACTCCAGAACTGGTTGAAACTGGCAT
>JAJKFI010000094.1:5898800-5937230 GCA_029204185.1 Lerista edwardsae
GGTCCGCGAGCCTCCAACTCTGCTATAATTACCACAAATACACAACACAGGAGTGGCAGGCGCATGCCTCCATCGCCGACCCCTGCGGGGGCACAATGTACCAACACCCCCACTGCCCATTTTTACCTTCTTCTGTTATTTTTGTTCATCCTTTTTTGTTCTTCCTTTTCTTAATTGCCCCCTCCCTGATCTGAGGTTTTCTGAGGACGGGAGAAGCCACAGGCAACCTCCTTGACCTTCAGAAGGACTACCAAGGCTGCCAGAAGGCCTAAAAATGTTTCTTCTAGTTTTCAGTGAAAACCAAAGTGACCTTTTTAGGCCTTTTGGATGCCTTCTAAGGGACAGGGAGGCCATCCGGAGCCTCTCCGGCCCTTGGAAAGCCTAAAAATATCACTTCCAGTTTTTTCCAAAAACTGGAAGTAACATGCGTAGGCCTTCTGGAGGCCTCAGAAAACTTCTGATCAGTGAGGAAGGGCAGAGAAAGTGGAGGGGGCCTGAGAAGTGTCTTGAGCCTGAGAAGTGTGTGATGACCAGTCATCTCAGCCAGGAGAATAACTTGGATGTCCATTGGATAAGACCGCTATAGGACTAGGACACCCCTTGACATCATCCCTTTTTCCTGCAAAGAGAGATGCTACAGGGGAAATGTGTAAGCACGCTGAGCAACAAAGGACACGAATGTGCTCTAGTTATTCAGTACTGACTTCAATGGCTTCAGAATCGGTGGCATTCCTACAGGGGGGGGAAATGCTAAGTTTTTCAGGAGCCTGAGCTCCTGTGTAATGCGCCCCCTGCTCTTTGCCCTCAGAACCTCAGAGCAAAGCCTACAAGCCAGCACTCCAGCCATGAATAGCTCTGGAGGAGAGGGAGAGGGACCACGTTACACAGAAGCTCAGGCCTCTGCAAAACTTAGCATCCTCCCCGTTGGAACACCATTGTTCAGAACTTATTCAGAAAATAAATAAGGCTATGCTCCTGTATACACTTTCCTCGGAGTACATTCCGTTAAATTCAGTGAGGTTTACTTCTGAAGAGTTATGCACAGGATTGCATTATAACAGAAGTTCCCAAACGTTTTACCTTGGCTACCCAGTGCATTGTCCATGGTGGGTCTTGGGCCCACCGAGGCCAGGAAGCTGCAGAGTAAAATGGCACATGACCATGAAGTCGTGTTCTCAAACATTGTGTCACAACCCTCCGGAGGGTTGCAACCCAATTTTTGGACCAGAAAGCAGTGCAATGCAGCCAATGAAGGAAGTCGTTTGCCATTTTACTGTGCAGCGTCCTAGTCACAGCAGGCCGGCAATCCACCCCAAATTGGGCCACTAACCACAGTTTGGGAAATGTTGCATTCTCAGGTTATTGCCCCGTTTTAGAATGGACCAGGAGGATCTTGATGCGCTTGATTTTCTGCGTAATGATTCTGGGAAGATAGTGTTGCTACTTCTCCCTTCACACACAAACAATTCAAACCTATGCATATCTACCCAAAGTGAGGCCCACTGAGTTCAGTGAGACTGAAAGCGTAATCTTGCGCTGGCCGAACGCTGTCGCAAACGTGCCGTCAAGTTGTGCCCGTGTCAGCACTATGGCGCTGGACTGGCGCAAGCAGCAGTGCCGACACTCGGGCGCCGCCACGACCTTCAGCAGCGCCGGCCTTGTGCCACGGTCAGCCCTGGGCCTCCAGAAGGGCGTTCCAGAGGTGTGCCAGGGGCATAACTGGGCGGCGCAGTGGGCAGAGACGGGGGTTGTGGCTCAGGACGGCCATAGTGCCAAATCCTAAACCCTGTCCCCGGCCAAGGCACATTCAGGCCACTCCTCTCCACGTTCCTCTGCGTCTGCAGAACAGCAGGGGCCAATCCAAGCAGGCCCATAGGGGTGCCTGGGCTTACGCGGGTGCAAGGAGAAAACTTCCCCTTGTCTTGAACATTGCTGTTGCTGCCTCCTAATGGGCTTTAGGATACAGCCCTGTTATGTCGGCCTTACTTAGGACTGGGCTGTTATTCTTGAGTGCATGTGAGATGCCAAGAGCACATTGTATTCTTTCTGCTCAATCACTAAGCTTGTTGGGAGACACATGTGAAAGATTGAACAGTGTGTGTGTTTTTTACAGCAGAGTGTACCCCAGGGGAACATTAATTTTTCCTCAAAGCAGTTATCATCAGTCTCTCCATTAGCACCAGCAAGAGGCTACAACTGCTCCTAGCACATCCTTGTGTATTATGTGTAGCTATTTCTTCCAGCCAGAAGAATTTTCTTCTTCAATTTTCCATTCCCAGGTTTAAAAGCAGCGGTTACCTCTGGCAGCCAAGGGATAAACTGTCATGTGTCAGTTTATGAGTCCTGAGATCGTTCTGAATACCTTTTTTAGCACGTACACCACTTGGAATGGTGCTGCTTGGGTGATTCCTCTTCCCCAGGCACTTACAATTCCAGTGCTTCAGAATCTCAAAGCCTTCTAGGATATGGTCTCATGGAACATTTCCACAGCTACCAGTTTCTGTGCAATTGCACGGTGATTTGTGCACAAAGCTGTCCCCCCAAAACAGGTCAGGATGCTGTCAGTGGCACTGAAGCTTCTGGTGTTAGCAACAGGTCTTGCTTTGGTAGACACTGATATTTTCATATACCCCCAATCATATACCCCATTCATATATTTTCATTTACCCCCAGGGCTTTTAGTCTTCGGATTTCTTGTGCATAGACTTAGGGCAACTTATTCGTGGCTAGGTGGCTTTCCACGCCCATACAGTACATTCCAGGAACCTGAGACTCCAACATAAAACCTATAGGTGCAGAAAACCATCCTTGTGTGAACAGAAAGACATGCTTTCAAATGCCCTCAAAGCATACAAGAGCAATGTCAAATTGCTTGACACTTCCACCTACAGAGCACCCTACTGGTGGGTGATTTGATTTCAGATGCACTCCTCTGACTGAGGTGGGGGCAAATAATTATAATGCTTTATTTCTGTATTTATTAACAAATGCATGCAGATCTGTAATTCCCACAACTGTGGACATTGCTTCTTTCTTTTTTTTTAACCTGTTTCTCTGCACATGCCTTGTGTTTCACATGTCATAAATAACAAAGAACTTTCTGCAAGGAGAAAAACTCAGTTTTTCCACTGCCTTTCATTGTGTTTCATCTGAATGGCAGAAAAGCACCCGGCCCAAGCTTGTTTAGCAGTGGTGGCAGAGCCTGCTAGGGGCCCTGGGTGGCAACACCCTGAACTGGGGCCCCCTGTGGCACTACCTGCCTGCCCTTTGCAGGTGCGTGGCTTCTAGCCTGGCTACCAACCCCGAGGATTCAGGGTTGGCCCTTGGCCAGGTAGGCCAGTGTCCAGCTGGGCCAATCCCTGAAACTTCCCCATGCTGTGTAGTATGCAGATTGCTAGCAAGGATGTTATAACTGCTGTCACCAAAGACTTACCTAGTAAACCTAAATGCAAAGTGCGAGTAAATGCAGTCTGAGCTGGGCGAGGCATGAATGCAGTATGCAGCAGAACTGAATGACAACTTCTGTACCAAGGAACAAGCTCACTAGCATTTAAACTGAGGGAAGGACAGGAAGGGCAGACAGAGCAGCCCCAGACTTGCTCTTGGTGGCCCCTGAAAGGTGAGGCTAACCTGCTTTACCAGCTCCCTGGGTGCAGTCAGGCAGGCTCCAGATCACTGCACTTCCAGTTGACAAGATAAATAAAATTGAGCAAGTTGAATTCTGTTCTCGGTATTAATCTTGTTGGCAGCTGTCGGGTGGAGATGCTGGACCCTTCGTGAACTGGCTTTACCTGGAGAAGTTTAGTTAGCTCTGGACTTGCCCTTCGGAGGCTAGGGAGTCTTTACTGTAAAATACTTTGACGGCTTCTCTGCAGGAGGATAAAAATTATGCAAGCCAAGCAAACTAGCTGATGTCTACTAGCAGCTGCCTCTCTCAGTCTCCTATTGTTTCATGCGTTTCTATCTCTGTGCTGACTCCTGTGGTCTGGGAATTCCTAAGAGCCCCACTACTCCAGCATCCCGTATCTCACAGTGGCCCACCAGATGCCTCAGGGAGCACATGGGACAACCAAATGCCTGCATCCTGTTGCCATTCCCCTGGACCTGGCATTCTGAGGGAGCCTACTACTAAAGTAAGGAGGTTGCACCACCCATCATGGCTTGTAGCCCACGACGGACTTTTCCTCCAGAAATCTGACCAATCCACTTTTAAAGGCACCAAGGTCAGACGCCATCAACACCTCCTGTGGCAAGGAGTTCCATAGTTTAATTACCCGCTGAGTAAAAAAGTATTTCCTTTTGTCCGTTCTAACTCCTCCATAGCCCTTTCGCTGTACAGCAGATTAGAGCATCCACGCAGTCCAAAGCCTGACTCCACACTCCAGGCAGATCCTTCAGCATTTGAGCCTTCATGTATCAGAGAGCGCAATCCTAAACTGAGTTAGGCCGGCATAAGCTAAGCCAGCAAAATTTGGCCAGCACAAGGGCCACTGTAAAGCATGTTTGGACCACTCTCGGAGTCAGGGAGGATGGAGTCAGGGGCGCATGATGCCAGGCATTTGATGAGTGATCTCCTGACTTTTTCATTTGCATCTGTGGGGGCATTTACTTTTTTCCTGTTCTGGAGTCCCCTGTCCCCTTCGATTGCTACTTTCTCCAGAGGGGAAAATTTGTATAAGGTACCAGTACAGAGCAAATAGTTGTTTGGCTTTGGGACAATTAGGCTGGGGGGGGGAAGGTGAGGGAGTGAAATATATTTCCAATCACACAGCCCTTTTCTGTGGCTGCCTTTAGCAAGTCCCCAGTCTGCGGGTATACAGTAGCATATTATATGCAGAGTATGAAACATGAAACAAGCTCTGAAACTGCAAAATGATAGACTGTGAGGGGCGCCTTAGCTCTGCTTGGCATGTAAGCCGTCCCATTGCTTTGACAGATGTTTCTCATTTTTACTTCACTGAAAACATAAATCATTTCAGCTTCTTCTCCGGGAGGGAAACTCCTGATTCCTCCCCGCTCCCATGGATTGGCTGCGGTTCCAAATGAATATTGACAGCCTTCGGTTCTGAGCACCTGCATTTGCCGATGCTTTGTTTGCAGAGGCGTCGTGCCCCTGCGATGTGGTGATGCGCTTGCCACGGGCACCGCCAAGGGGGCTGGGCGCGCTGGTGCAGAAAGCCAGCATGGAGCTGTGCCTTCTTGCCCGCCCTCGCCTCCAAATCACTCCGAAGTCGAGTGATTTCAGAAGAAGGGGGCGTGGCCCCACCCCAGGTGCAGTTGGAGCCCACTCCACTCTGGCCCCTGCTGAGAGGGTCCATGCACCACCACCACCACCACCACCCCCGGCTTCCTGACTCAGGGACGCAAGGGGTCGCACGGTTTCTCGACGCTTCTCCCTGCCGCTGTTTGGGCAAAATTGCCTGTGGCTGTGAGAAGCCACGCCCACTCAACATCATGACATCACAACGTCGCGACTTCATGACGTTGCATGCCCGGGGCGTGATTTAGCTTCTGCAGGATTGTTTCCTCCCTGCACATAGCTAGGAGACCAGAAGGCCTGAACATGCCGCAAGCTGTGTTCTCCCACTCCTCGTTCCAGAGATGGCCCCGACAGGAGAGCTCCGCTTCCGATCAGCAGAGGTTCTCAGAAGACGCAGAGCGTTCCACTGACTCCATGGAGGAAGGCTGGGCTACTTCCAGGACGCAGTCAGAGGACAATGCTTTGCGGACAACAGGCAGGCAGGCATGAAGTCATTGTGCGCCCTTGTGCCTTGGCAGCTGCCTTGGCACAGCCTCTTAGGTGTTGGTGCCATCAGCTGGACTGGGACCGCAGCAGCCAAAGCAGGGAATTAATTGCTCAGCTGGTGTCGTCCTTTTGGGGTGGTGGGTGCAGGCAGGAAAAATGATGGCCTGTGCTGTGAAGCGTGACACATGTCCTCCGCATCTGCTCCCTATTATATGAATAGAACATTCCCCACGAGTCTAGGGAAGCCCCTGCACAAGCAGAGCTTCATCAGTACTCCTGGGCTGTCGTGCAGGCTCCCTCGAGTGCATCTGTGCTGCTGGACTGCTGCCATTCAGTGGTCTGTAAATGCTGAGGCTCAGTGTAGAGCACTCCAAATGCAGAGGGTCGGAGGGGGTGCAGCTGTCACTTGCTGATTTGCACTGTTTTCGTTGGCTGCACTGAGGCTCTGTGGATGAAACAACAATCTGCATCTTACATGATACCAAGTCTCTACATAGAAGTCTGTACTCTCCTAACATCTAAAAACAGCTTCAAATTCTACTTATGTCCAGATCTGCATCTCAAAACATTTTTGGTGTGAGAATTTGCACGTCTCTAGCATCTAAAGCCAAGAATAGATGCACGAATGATTCCTAAAGTCTTTCCAAGAATCCTCAGGTGTATAGCAAAGTACACTGTATGAGCTACTATGAAAGCAGACATACTGGATTTGTGTACAGGCATATAATCCACTGTCCATCACTGAGCTCGAGGGAATGAGTTTTCCAATGTACAGGCAAGCACCAGCTATGCACAGTATTGGTTGGCTGGTAACCGTGACCTCCATCCATCCTTTGAATGATTTGAGCAGTATTTCTTTAATGGATTTTGTTTGCAACCAGTGAATGCTGGGCTTTAAAAAGTGGACAGTCCACCTGAAGGTTGGGGAAAGGAATGGGACTGACAGCCGTGTCCACATAGCTGTTAGGTATGTTTGTCAAATGCGTGTTGAATGTGTGGAGGGTTTGGCTTTCTCCGTAGGAGACAAAAAAAAATAGCAAATCCCTGTTTGAGGTATTTCATCGACGTCAAGCTATTTCTACTTTATATGACTTTGTTCTGTGGAAACAATACATGGGACTTCATCCATGCCCAGAGGAAATACATTGTATGCAAGCTCTTAGCCACACTTTCCAAAACCCTCATAGACCTTGCTTGGGGAAAAGGATGGCAGATACTGTTGCTACCTAGTTTCTGTTTAGAGAGCAGGACTCTTTTGCTACTCACTGAGATAGCACCCATGAGGTTTCTTCTGCTCGTAGAGGCTCCAAACTGTAGTCTTTTGCAATATTCTATCAGTTTTTCAAAGATCTCACAGAATACGTGTAAACCTGGCCAAAAACAGCAACACAAATGAACACCTGAAGAGAGGTAGATGATGCTGAGTCTAAGGGCGCAATCCTAACCTGGAGTTAAGCCGGCACAGTTAGAACAGCAAAGTTTGGCTGGCACAAGAGCCACCATAAAGCACGTTTGGACCACTCTCAGAGTCAGGGAGGATGGCATATGTCTGTGTGCTGGCCTCTCTGACTCAAAATGGTCCAAACATACTTTACGGAGTCCCTTGTGCTGGCCAAGCTTTGCTGGCCTAACTCCCAAGTTAGGATTGCTCTGTAAAGAAAAGATTTTTACTGAAGTGGAGACCATGGATGCTCTCCTCATTTATACCTTTGACCAAGACATGTGTCAAACTACTGTACCGTCAAAGCCGAGTGTGTGTGTGTGTGTGTGTGTGTGTGTGTGTGTATTTGCACATGCCTGTGAATGCCTCAGGTGACATAGGGGAATTGCACTCCTTGCAGAACACTGCTTGATTGTCCTCAACTCTCACCCTCCCGGGCTCTTCAGTCTGGAAAAAATGCGCCTGAGGGGAGACATGATTGAGACATGTAAAATTATGCACGGGAGGGATAGAGTCAATAGAGGGATGTTCTTTTCCCTCTCTCACAATACCAGAACCAGGGGGCATCCACTGAAGTTGAGTGTTGGGAGAGTTGAAACAGATAAAAGGAAATACTTTTTTACCCAGCGGGTAATTAAGCTATGGAACTCCTTGCCACAGGACGCCTTTAAAGGCATCCTGCTAGATGCCTTTAAAAGAGGACTGGACAGATTTCTGGAGGAAAAGTCCATCGTGGGCTATAGGCCATGATAGGTTGGGCAACCTCCTTATGTTCATAGTAGGCTACTTCAGAATGCCAGGTGCAAGGGAGTGGCAACAGGATGCAAGCATCTTGTTGTCTACTGAACTCCCTTAGGCACCTGGTGGGCCACTGTGAGATACAGGAAACTGGACTAGATAGGCCTTTGGCCTGATCCAGTGGGGCTCTTCTTATGTTCTTATGTTCAAGATGCAAAGATTAGAGTGCACATCTGACGGTGAGGTTCAAACAGAGACTACCCTCCCTAGGGCACAATAAACACCTGTTAATGTGACTTCTTGGGGAAGAAGACCCACCCTTATAGGCCCTTCCCGCCTTAGGACACAAGAAAGCCAGCAGGATGAACTGAAGCAAGAAACAAAGAAATAAAATGCACCTCCCCAGTCCAGTCCCCTTGAGTTCTCCATTTTCTTGACAATGGTCTTGAACTGTGCTGTGCCAGATGGTCCATAGAATCAGACTGCAACAGACAATTCACTGAAAGTGTCTCCCAGTAATTGTTCCTTAGTAATGCAGGCGACTCCATGTTCATCTGAACATTTAAGGTGTCCATTTATTACGGCACCCATTGTGTTCACTGCAAACTAAGACCAGGATTAAGCCCTCAGAAGGCAGTGAAGAGAAAGTGAGCTGGCAGCCAAACTGGTTTTTCTAAGGCAGGAGAAATATAGCAATGATCTGAGACACACCTCTGTGAGGAGAGAAAGGGAGGGCTAGGCGTTTTATATGAAATGTGTGACTCATGTTGGTTCATTGAAGATGCAGGAGTTTGATTTAGAAGAACAGATGTATCTCATATAGGCTCAAGCTTATATGTGAGTATATGATATTGTTATGAGGTTGACATAAGGACAAGATTCTGCTTAGATGGCCTTGGGCAAGGGAAATTGGCACTTTGGTGTTGGATACAGGAGTTCTACTTCTTGCATGTGTCACTTAGGAGGGTGTGGTCTGTTAAAGATAAATAATGCTGGCCTCAGGGTCACATGCCAGCAATACAGAACAAAGCTGACACTACACCTGCCTTCCATATTTGGCATTTCAAGGTTTGCATCATGGCTGGGATGGCAGCTAAAGACAGACAATATTTTTTAGAGAATTTTAAGTGAATTATCTTAAATGTTAAGAGGCATTTCTTGCCAAATTATGTTCGCAGAATTCTTCTTTTCCACAGCAGGTTTGAACAAAAAGTTTTGCCAATTTCTGAAACAGTAGGAAACGCATTTACCAGAGGCAAAAGTTGAATTAGTATACACGTTCCAAGCAATGAGCTTTTTTCCAAAGCACCTTTGAAGAACTATGGCCGCCAGGAATGTGGGGAGAAATTCTTCCTTATTCAGTACTTGCCTCTGCAGTTCAAGGGGTGTGACTGGCAGTGTGCACCAGCTGTTCCCTCCAGGTGTTTCCTGTACCACATAGTGTATGAAGAGGGCTTTGGTGACATAATCAGTCAGTCAGTCAGTCAATCAATCAATCAATCAATCAATCAATCAATCAATCAATCAATCAATCAATCAACAGTATTTATATACCACTTTTCAACACTAAGTTCACAATGCCACTCATTTTCCCTAACTAAACTTTATTCTGGTGTCTGTGTATGAGAACTGGATGCACATCTAGCTTGCCTAACTTTCTCTCAGCGAAGGATTCAAGTCGTTGAACTTCTCTTCATTTCCTCTAGGCATTGTTCCATCCCAACAGTGGAGCAGCTGGAAAATTTGGAGAGATACAGGCTCTTCGGCTGGATCAGTACAAGGCATTTTACCTCACCGGTATGTTGCTTGGATTTGTTAGATGCTTTTTTAAAGCAAACGTTCTACTTTGCAAGGACTAGGGGATGATGGAGAAATGCCCAGCACCCCCACAAACAAGGGAATTAGGATTTAGGGCGCCATCCTAACCAACTTTCCAGCACTGGCTTAGCAGTGCCAATGGGGCATGTGCTGCATCCTGCAGTTGGGGGACAGTCACGGAGGCCTCCTCAAGCTAAGGGAATGTTTGTTCCCTTACCTTGGAGCTGCATTGCACTTACCTTGGTGCTGGAAAGTGGGCTAGGATTGCACCCTTAATTCCAGAGAAGGGATGTACCTGCTAATTCTTCCTTATTCAGTACTTGCCTCTGCAGAGGAGCCTCAGCAGGAGAGGTTTGTTACCAGCCAGCCCTGCTAAGTGTTATATGGCATCTGCATGGATTCTTGCTCTCTCTCTCTCTCTCTCTCTCTCTCTCTCTGTGTGTGTGTGTGTGTGTGTGTGTGTGTGAGAGAGAGAGAGAGAGAGAGAGAGAGAGAGAGAGAGAGAGAGAGAGAGATGCAGGTTGTGGTGATGGGCATTTCTTTTATGCCCAGATTTGGGCAGAGCAACAAAAGGAAATCCAAGAAGACTGTAAACTACTGTAGGGAAGCTTAGCAGGAGAGTAGATCAAGTCCCAGACTGTCAGTTAGGAATTGCTGTTCTAGTGATGCTGTGCCAGCAAAGCCACAGGGCAGGTGTGTGGGTGTCTCCCCCGGGTGACCAAAATGTCCAGCATTATCTTTCCTGGAGCTTTGGTGCCTTCTGCTCAGGGGCTCCTCTGCGCTAAAGTATCTCATGGGTGCCCTTTTTTCCTGTTTGTTCTAATATTGTTGTAGTCATTGTTTCTATTAACTTTAGCGTCTGAGTGCACTACCTTTCTCCCCCGCTTCAACAATTCCATGCCAGCTACTCTTGCTATTGACAGAAGCCCCCTTCAGTTGTTGTTTTTCCCCAAAGTTTGACTAGGCAGACCAAAAGATAAGGGAACTCCTTTCCTGCTGGAAAAAAAGAAAGATGTCCCTGTCAACCAGGGGAAGAGCAGTGCTGGCAGTAGTGGCAGCAGGACTGGGCCTTCTGGGGTTCCTCTCTCCGGCTTTAGATATCCAACTCATCTTGCATATCCTTGTGGTTATTTTTGGTTCACTGTTTTCCTTGGGATCTCATTTCCTCCTGTTAGCAAGCGCAGGCTACAGGCTAGCCTTGAGAACCTCTCTAGGTCTGCGGTGCCTGTTGCAAGCTGTCGTGCCAGAACAGGGTCAAGGACGGATCAGCCCTGTGGGCACCTCTAGGCAGCTTGAGCAGAGAAACTCCATCCTGGCTGCAGCGTCAGGGATTCTGCGCTATAATTGCCAGGGTCCTACTTGGCTGCTGTCACTTCTGACGGACAGGACAGGCGGTCACAGCACGTACTACGTGTCCCTGGGTTTCCGCCAGTGTGGCTTCCTAGGGGGCTTGCCTGATACAGTACTACTGTACATTTCTAAATATACTCTTCCTCTTCATAGTCCCCTGATGCATTTGTTCACATACATTTGTTCAATATAAGAGGTGTTCCTCTTATATTTAGCAGGGGGAGAGTAACTGTCCCTCTTCACCCCTGCGCAGTCTTTCTAGTGGCTGTTGCTGGCGGTCTGCCTTTTTTTTAGATTGTGAGCCCTTTTGGGACAGGGAGCCATTTAACTTTATTATTACTATTTGCCTGTAAACCGCTTTGTGAACTCGTGTTGAAAAGCGGTATATAAGTACCTGTTGATTGATTGATACAGTATTTCTCATTATGATGGGAAGGTCCCTGTTCTGTCAATTAGGCATTTATCTGATCTCTTGTCATCCCCTCCCCATGTTAAAACCACTCTGAGATGAAGCAGCGTAATAAACTCGGGCACAATCCGAGCCTGGAGATATGATAGGCCAGCAGGCGTCACTTGCCCAGGAGCGTTGCAAATGCACTGCACAGCACATTTCAACCACTCTCGGAGTCAGGGAGTCTGGCACAGGTTAGGATTGCGCCCTCGGGCATTCAGGGTCAAATCTCTTACTGTGAGGCGCAGCTGCCAGCAAGGTAATCCTAAAGTAATCCAAGGTAAACTAAGTACAGTAAGTGGTGAAGTGATTTTCCCTATACTACTATAAAAGGTAGAGAGAGTCACCAGTGTTATTGCTAGAGCCTTCAAATGGATTCACAGTGTCTTGTAAATGTCATGTTGCTATGAAATTCGGGTCAGTATTTAAATAACATTTTAAATTACAGGTATGGTATTCTACTGTGTGGGGGTAAATAAAAGAGGAATGAACCAGTACCACAGAAAGGGGTGCTACACAGGGTCAGCAACAGCCACTACAGGGTACAATATGTAATTCCCTAACTAAAGGATTCATTAGCAGCCCCTCTGCGCCCAAAGTACCCTCCCCTCAATACGCAAAGGGTGTTGCCCCTGGGCCTTAGTAATGCATTGTGAAGCAGTGGAAGTCCTGTCTTTCAAAGGAGGCTGCCGGTTTGTGATTGTGAGTGCAATCCTAAACTGGAGTTAGGCGGGCATAAACTGAGCGAGTTAAGTCTGGCAAGCTCAAGGGCCACTGTAAAGTGCGTTTGGACCACTCTCGGAGTCAGGGAAGATGGCTCACGTCTGTGCGCTGGCCTCTCTGACTCCGAGAATGGTCCAAACATACTTTACAGTGTCCCTTGTGCTGGCCAAACTTTGCTGGCTTAGTTTATGCCGGCCTAACTCCAGTTTGGGATTGCATTTGGGAAAGATTCTCACAAAATCAGAGGATAGACTCTGTCCTCTTCAACAGGCTAAAAATCAGTCTCAGGTGTACTTCAGGGGTGACGAGTCTGGAAAATGCCAGTGCATCAGAGCCATCGTGTGGACTAAAGGCTTTAGCTACACATGAGAGGGGCAAACTGGTTTGTGCAAGACCAGTTCTACCCCCCTCTCATACAGAGCAGGCAGAGGGGGAAAAAAGAGCTGTTGATTAGAGCCAAAGGTGTAAGGCAGCTGACTGTCCCAATGCACAGGGTTTACCTCTCCGCAGCGTTCGTCCCACATTGGAACTAAACCTCGCATGGCTGAAAAAATGGCTGGGAGGGGAGGCAATGGGAAGGGAAGTGGCAGGTGCAGGGAGGATTGTGTTTCCTCCGCCATGCATCCCCTTTGTTCTAAAAATAGGTCCTTTTGCCCAACCAAGTCTGCCATTGGCATGTGTCAATTGAGCCTAAGTGACAAACTAGGCATTCTTTGGTGTGTGCGAGGCAGTGGCAGACTTCTTTCTTCACCATAAAATAGGCGCATGCAAAGGCCTGATTCATGAAGACCAGCAGCTTAAGCCCTCTGCCCCTCTCCTGGTCCCTACTCGGGCTCCCTAGCCCCCTGCTCTTTATCCCGAGGCAATGTCTTGCTGCTTCTTTTGTTCCAGGGGGTGCCAAGGCCTGTGATGGCAGCACTGGTCAGGAGCAGCTCCACCAGCCACCTCTCGTGTTTAACCTGCAGCGTGATATGCAGGAGCAGGAGCCCTTGGACAAGACGAGTGCCGAGTACCGGGCTGTCTTACCAGCCGTGAGCCAGGCTCTGCACAGCATCCTTCAGGATGTCGCCTCGGACAACACCTCTGTGGCAGACTACGCTCGTGACCCAGCTGGGACCCCCTGCTGTAACCCGCAGCACTTGGCCTGCCGCTGCCAGGGCACCCGGTCCAGCTCATCCTCGGGCAGATGTGGAACTGTGCTGGAGTGACCCCGAATTCGTTTGCTACCACACCCCATCCCTAAAGCACCGTAGGGCACAGGAGGCACTAAAATTGAACTTTGTGTTAAAAAATAATAATAAAATATTTTATTTTTGTAAGATTTGGACATTGTCACTTGGCAGCACCTAAAGACAAAGCCTTGGTTGAGTTAAATTATTTAACTATTTACTGCATTCTACAGAAGGCACTTCCATATAAGACAGTAAATAGATATTATGGTATCCGAGTGTCTACCCCTGAAAATGTAGCATCTAGCTCTCCCTTGAGCACCCATCATGTCTAGTGCAGTACAACTTACCTATGTCCTGACATCACATTAAGCCTTTCTTTGCCCCACATCTACATTGTTGCCTAGAAGGGGAACACATACTGCTGTAATAGCAGGACAGGGCAAATTGCACAAAGTATTACAGAAGCAGGAGGAGGTAGACACATGGCCGCCATTCTGTGTCTGCCATAATACCAATTTATGGCCAAAGCACCTCAGGGAAATGATTGGATGTCTTTGAAGTAGGGTCCTCCCACCTAGAATCACTAGATATTTGGAATAAACATTTTCTAAAACCCCACACATGCAAAGCTATTTGTTCTTCTTTCTGTTGTCAGCTGTTTACTACAGTCATGCTTACAGGTTTCTCTTTGCAGAGACCAGAAACTTGTTTCCTGAACCAGAGGCAATTGTCATTGTTGCTCTCTGAACAACATTTGTTGCCAATTCATTGCCGCTTAGGCTTGGGAAAGCGCTTGGCTTGGAAGAGTAGAAGAAAGAATTCCATTCACACGTATGCAATTCTAGTGATAAAACATGATCAAGACTGGCACTGTGAGGGCTCAGCTCCTATCAAGAACACAGGCAGCTACTACTGACATCATGATTACTTTATTATTAACAGGCTATTTAACAAGCAGGACTCCAACATAATAAATTGGGGAATCTCTTTTTTCCTAATGCCGCACTGCAAAAATACTCTGCATGGGTAAAATATTATGCATATGCTGTACAAAGACAAAGACTTTTCTATAAGTACATTTCTACATGACATAAATTAGAAAAGGGGAGGCATGTGTATAAAACTCAGATTACATAAAACTCTGGTCAAGGTCACATTTACACTGTGGTCCTTGAGTATAGAGCACTGTGCAAACACACACACACACACACACACAATACTTTAGCACTTATACCATATAGCGCTTTAAAAAAATACACACAAAGGGCCAGAAAAAGTTGGCTAAGAACAAACCATACTGTTTTAAGAGCTCTGGGGCACCTCTGGTTCTCCCCCACTTGTGGGTTCTTCTACATTCCCATTTTTTTTTTCCAAAACTACCTCCCATTCGCCGCTCTGTGCTCTGCTGTTTGCCATTCCTCATGACCTCTTCACTTTGCTCCTCTGGCTTCCACGGCACATGATTATCTACCAAAATCAAAACAGAAGGGCCTTACTTTTCCTAGTATTGGGCCGTTGAGTATGGTGTGCTGTAAACAGGCTTTGTGCACATGCAACGGAAGCGGGGAGGGGGGCGGACAAACATCATGCAATGATTTTGCTTTCCATAGACTCTGTGGGCAGTTCAGATCTCTTGTCCTGAGCGCAATGGTTCCCAACCCTTTTAGCACCAGAACCCACATTTTAGGTATGACAAACTGTCAGTCCCCGCCCCAAGACTGGACATGATGGCAATACATCATTGTGCATGTAAAAAATGCGTATGTAGACTACCATACACATAGACTGTTACCAAATGCAACAGCTGTTTTCAGGTATGTGGCAACATCTTGAATTTTTTTTTCAAAAACATGCTCCTCTGTTTTGAGGCTCCCGGAAAATATTGTAAAAATGCAACTTTCACAATGTTTTACAAATGCATCTACAGTAGTGATTGGGGTCTCTGTGACCCTCTGAAAATCATCTTGCTGCAGGTGGTCGCCACACCCAGGTTGGGAATGACTGACTTAAAGGAATTAAATCCACTGGTATCACCTAGATCCATTGTCTGTCTAGCCCAGAACTGAGGCTTATATTACTGGCTTCAACAATGCATCATACCTGTGTACTGGTTGGAAACATCACATGTGCTGAGTCACCTGAACTGTCTGTTCCTCATGGAACTAACAGCCAGATCCCGACTACCTTTCCAGCACTGATGCAGCTGTGCCAATGGGACGTGTGTTGTATTCTGCAGTGGGGAGGCAGTCACAGCAGCCTCCTCGAGGTAAAAAAATATTTGTTCTTACCTTGGGGCTGTATCAGCCCTGGAAAGTTAGTGAGGGTTGGGCTATAAACAGACAACCTAACTAGCATACTGGCAGAAAATGCATTGACTGAAGCAAGCCTAAGCAACTCCAAGGGTGCTATCAAAGCCAGTCACAAACCAAGCACAAGCAATGTTTTCTCGTGGGGAAGCAGGCCAATCTCGTAACGACTTGAGAAACCTTTCAATTTGTAAGACGTGTATAGGGAAAAGGGCAGCATAGGAGATTAGTAGCTTCTCAGCAGTTCTGAAAGTTTGCATGATGCGATTTAACACAAATTCTAATGGGCATCCAACCAACGCCATCCCTCACAACTGTACAACATCTTCTGCCAGCCTTCCACCTTTGCAGGCCTGTAAGTAGCATTAAATGCTTGCCTTGACAATGATAAATACACACCTCCATGAAGCATCAGCAAGAGGTATTGCCAGCGGTGTTATTCTGCCGGAACGCTGGGCGGGACATCCGGGTGATTGACAGCCCGCCCGTCGCGTTCCGCAGCGTTCCGCCATTTGTGTAACGTACGCAAGCGGCGTAATTGGTTACGCAAATGGCTTAATGCTGCGGAACACGACGGGCAGGCTGTCGATCACCCAGATGTCCCACCCAGCGTTCCAGCAGAATAACACCGCTGGGTATTGCCCCAACCAGGGTGCAATCCTAACCAATTTTCCAACACTGGCATAGCAGAGCCAATGGGCCATGTGCTGGATGCTGCAATTGGGGGCCAGTCACGGAGGCCTCCTCAAGGTAAGGGAGTGTTTGTTCCCTTACCTCAGAGCTGCAGTGCCCTTACCCCAGTGCTGGGAAGTGGGTTAGGATTGCACCCCCGGTGTCACAATACAGTGCAGCATATACGGTTGACACCATTTACACTCCTGCTTGGAACTACAATGTTGAAAGGGGAGGTCATGTGACATTGTTCTTTCCTAAGCTGGAATGATCTGGCTGGCAGGAGGCAACCATGCTTAGTGACCAAGGCCTAGGCCCTGGCTGGATGTCGCTGTGTGTAGACATGGTGAAAGATAACTACTAGAGGCAAGGAATGCGTCACAGGTACAACTTCGCCCCCGAGTCCTGGCTTCCCTAGAGACATCAGGTAAGTACAGGAGCAAACCAGGCCCACCTAGCTATCCCTTCCGCCTCCCGTAATCAACATGAAGCTAAGAGAGGGCACAATCTGCAGTGCAAAGTCACCATATTGATCTGGGACCTTCCGGCCCGGGTGTCCAGCAAAAGGGCAGGGCTTGGAGGCCTCGTCAGTGCTGAAAGATGGTTTCTTAGGCGTTTGAAAAACCACCAGAAATTGCTCATATAACTAGTCCGCTTTGCCTCAACTATTTCCAAAACAGACTGGAGGATGTGGGGGAGTTGCTTTCACATGAGCAAGTCAATACCTTTTCCTAAACGAATTAGGAAAACTGCCACCCAGGCCCTTGAAGCAGTCCACAATGGCTGAAAGCTGGACCTGTGACACCAGTCAGAGGCCACTCAGCACACATCAGATTTGGGGTCAGAAACCCCAACCCTTACAGAAACACTCCCATGTCAATATGTTCATTATCTGAAGTACAAAACATTTATCACATTTTCCCTGGAGGCATAATGTTCCTGTGAATGAATACGGCGTTCTATTGTCTGAGTTCCACAGAGTAATTGAGGAGAAGGAATAAAGTAACATGGAGTATGGGAAAGGAATGGGTAAGTTGAGCAGCTAAGTGAATCTGGAGGGATGGCCAATAGTAAGGAATCATAATCCACTCTTTCTATATTAAGGCAGCCACAAGTTAAGACGAAAACACAAGCCTTACAGCTGAATCCTACGTGTATTTCTTTGGAAGCAAGACCCACCAAGTTCCATTAGGCTTACTCTTAAGTATCTTTACTTTAGGATTGCATCCTAAGTGCAGCAAGAATTTCTCAGTGATCTCAAGCTGGTTCTGAGCACCTCCGAGTCGGTGTCAGAGAGCTCTATAACCATGCATGAATGCACCACTGACGGAAGAGAAGGCGTGCCTGGAAGCAAATCAGCAACACTTCACACTTCCAAGCATAATACTCTGCTTGTTTCAGAACACTGCCTAACCCAGGGTTCATGGCCACATGCAGACGAGATGTCCTAAATCGACAGGGGTGAAACCCAACAGCTCTTAAGGGCTCAATCCTAACCAACTTTTCAGCACCTGGGTAAGGGCAATGCAGCTTCGAGGTAAGGGAACAAATATTTCCTTACCTTAAGGAAGCCTCTGACTGCCCCCCCCCACTGCAAGATGCAGCACATGCCCCATTGGCTTCTCTATGTCAATGCTGGAAAGTCGGTTAGGATTTGGGCCCAAGACTCCTGTGCTAGCCTAGCCAGTGGAGAGCATAGCCATGGCTCAGTGTTGGCTTTTTTCCTCAGTCTGTGAGAAACTAGTAATCAATGCCAGAAGGAAGTCCATGATGTTCTCCATCAGAGGTGCCATTTCTCATGTGCCTGGGCACTTGTGTTGAACGACGATGCCTCCTTCCCGACACAGGCAGAGTGGGGGCAATGAGCCCTTCCCCCCACTTGAAGAGGAAAGGTTGGAAGTCAGCAGCCCTTCCTCGAAGCGAGAGCGGCGGCACACAGAGACGCCTCAACCTGGTGCCACCTTTTTTCCTTGGCAGTGGTTAGTAGGGCCGAGCTCTCCTGCCTGGCTCTCCCAGCTGCAAGGGCCCCGGCAGCAGCAGTGGGCACGCAGTGGCCGAAAAGGGAAGGGAGCAGAATGGCAAGCAGCAACCGACACAAGGCAGGCGAGTGGGGAGGGCACATGGATGGTGCATTCTGCCACAAGCACAGGCGGGCTCGCACTCACTCGTGGCCACGTGGAAGCAGCCACTTCCTGCATTCCGCGCCACTCCAGCCACACAGCGAGATGAGACCACCTGGGAAGAAGCAGGCGAGGGCCGCCTCCCTGATCCACCCTCCAGCTCGACCACGTGATCCTTCCCACATGATCCCTCCCCTCAGTGGGGCCCACCGGCCAAGCTCCTGGTACTTTTTCCCAGCACCAGCCAGTATAGTCCTCTAGTCACACAGTATGCACCGTATTGTTTCTTTAAAAATAAATAGCACTGATTAAGTAACACTGCAAGGTAGCATATCTATGGGGGGGGGGGAAAGCTAGTCAATTTTCCTTAAGCTTTAAAAAATGCTTCTAGTAACAAACTAACACTCCCCCACTTTTTTAAAATTAAAAAAAAATTAATTTAGGTTCGTAATGTTCTCTCTTCCCACCGCCCCATTTTTTTTTCATTTGACTGGTCAGTGAGGACTAGTTTGGTCCACAGGCCCAGTGAGAAAGGGAGAAAAGGCGGGGCCTCGGCCTGGGCTGCTGCTGGCTGCCACTTGGCACCGGCCATCGGCTCAGCGCGCGCTTGTCTAGGGGAGACCCACTGCTAGTGCAGAACAGGGTTGGCATGGAGGGTCCAGTAAGCAGCCTGGAAGCATCTGAGGCTGAACCTTAAGGGATGTGGACCTGGTCAATCCCCTGGCAGGAGACCACGAGAAGCCCCACACAAGAGCAGACATACAATCATTTTTTAAAGGGTTGATCTAAACCTTGCTCCCCAAGCCCATCTCCCATCATTGTGGAAGATGTCAACCTATTTCAAAGAGTGCAGCAGAGTTAGCTGTCCTGGGCTACAGAAAGGGGAGTGAGAGCCCTTCTGGAAGAAGAGGATAACACTGTCTCCTCAGCATGAAGCCTGCATTTCTTGGTTAGGTACGCTTAGTGCTCACAGGTGGAAATTCATTCTCATCATCCAGACACACTGGTCCAGTGGCAAATTCATGCTCCGGTATAATCTCTCCTCGAAGGGCTCCTCCATCTTCTGAGTAACCTGCAGCAACAGAGTCACCAAAACAGTACAGGTAAATCCAGGAAAGGCAGGGCTCCCGCGGATGGCTGTCTTGGACAGGAAAAATTTTTCCGGGGCTTGCCAAACATCAAGAAGGGAAGGGACTGGGGGGGGGGGTATCCAACACTGGAAAGATGGGACAGATTTATGGAGGAAACATTCATTGCAGGCTACAGGCCGTAATGGGTGGTGCGACTTTTAGAAGAGAGAATGTCAGGTGCAAGGCAGGGGCAACAAGAAGCAGCCATCTTGTTGTCTTGTGTGCAACCTGAGGCATCTAGTGGGCCACTGTGAGACACAGAAAGCTGGACTAGATGGGCTTTGGCCTGATCCAGCAGGGCTCTTCTTATGTTCTGATGAGACTTGGTGGACAGCAGAACATACAACAGCCAGCCTCCCGCCTGCCCTCCCGCCCCTTATGCATGGGGTGCTAGTTATATGGACAATGCTTTGGTTCTTGTGCAGGACAGACTAGCCAATCCGTGTTTAAACATTTCAGCCATCAATGCAGAATTCTAGATGCTAGACCTGAGCCTCTGACTAGGATGGAAACACTCCACCTAGCACCGAGTGCTAGAAACACCAGGGTTAGGACATCTCCAGAGATTCCTTGTTGGGGACGTAGACACATGGCCCGAGGACACTGGAGAACGTGTCTGGAGGCCCTTTTATTTGGGGCTAATCTTCTCCAAAGTGGCCCACAATCAAAGGAAGTGACGCTGTTGCTCACCTGGCATCATTGGTGGCGAAGGCACCGAACCCTGCCTGGCGACTGTAGCAGCGTAAGTCTGAGGCACTGGAGGTCGCAGGTCATTCTCTTTGTTCTCTTCTGTCTTTTCCAGGTCAAGCAGGCTAATGTTGTAGGAGCCCAAAAAGAGAGAGTCAAAGTTGGGACTCACCCGCCCCCAGTCTGACCCCTCGCTCTGAGACACTGAGATAGGCCAGGAACAACACGCTGGATGAATGGCTGCTGTGCCAGCTTCTCATCCATCTTTGACCCAAGAGACATACAACAGCCTCTCTTCCTCTGTCGGCGAGGAGGAAGCAGCCATCATTATGAACTACAGCCAACATACCAGCTAGGAGTGTAGCTTTATAGGTGCCCCAACAGGCCCAGGGAATGCCTGTGCTCATGGCAAGAGCATGAGAGGGTCAGTAAAGTATGAATGAGTCGCGTGCAACAGAGCAGGTCATGTGCTGGTTTTGGTCTCCGCATCTGAAGCACGCAGGTGTCAATTAAGAGACTTCTAGCTTAATTAAGAGACTTCTAGCGTTTATAAAATGGCAGCCAAATCACTAGCTTCCACCTCAAAGGCTTGCCATTATCTAAGGATCATCAAGGAAGTTCCTTTACGGTCATCTTCAATCCTTTTCCATTCAAATGTAAGCAAAGATCAAAATGCTATGTTCTGCTGTGCCTGACCCACTCAGCCAGTGCACTTACATCCCCCAAAATACCAGTTTGGTTCTTGATCTCCAACCACAGAACCTCATCTGATAGACCTAGTTTGCAATGCTAATTATCCATCAACTGTCCGTCTCTTTTCTGCTTCTTTCCATGATCTCTGCGGGATCTGGGGCTATAGCAGATTCTCTCTTACTGTGAGAGAAGGTCAACAGGATTCTTGCCACCCTCCAATATCATTCAGTTCCAATAAACATATGGTCATCTTAGAGGCCCTTGTGCCAAAGCTCCAGTCCGCTGGTATAATTACACAGACAGCCTGGCTTTGCCAATCGTTCATTTCTGCGCCACGTGATAGTTAATTCAGGCCCAGCTCTCACTGAAGTGATCACCCTCTGGCTGTGCTGTTCCACTTCCGACTACCGGTGGAGGTTTACGAGATAAAATCCTCCACACAAAGAAGATTCCATCACATCCTAGCTCTCAATGGGGAGATTCTTTTCTTTGTATAAGAGGGACATTCAGTCGCGTAAACCACATCAAGAGTCTAAAATATGCAGCTCAGCCATAGCCTTGCCATCTGAGTGAGAACTAGGCCACCGTCAATCGCTCACAATGCTGACATATTGAGTGTTTCTTTATTTTATTATTAAAAACTTAAAAACTTTATTATTATTACTATTGCCTGTAAACTGCTTTGTGAACTTCGTGTTGAAAAGCGGTATATAAGTACCTTGATTGATTGATTGATTTCTTCCTAAATCACGGATCAGGGGCTATTTGGGGGAACTGGTGGAAGCTGGGACAACTTTGAACTTTTCACACAGCTCTGGAGGCAAGCAGGTTACTTTCCTCAACAACCAAATTTAAAGCTCCGGGGCAAGAGTATAGCTTGTGATTTCCCCACTGATGTGCCATATGTCTCCATACAGTCACTGCAGTGTGGGAATAGCTGGTCTGCATGCCTTATCACCTGTGTTTCTTGATTAAGACGCATTCTCCTCCATCTTGTGGGTCCAGATTATAGAGGTAAAGATGTCCGTCAGATGTTGTAACTAAGAGCCGAGGCAGTTTCTGGATCCTAACAAGAAATGCACAGGAAGTTACATGAATAGGGGGTATTAAGACACCACCGCACTCCTCTGCTTGTCCTAGGCTGCCAGCTGATGCTGTTTCATAGCGCCAGGAGGCAGGGATGTTGGTTAAAGTGGTGTACTTTACTTCCTTTTTATTTAAATGAGTGGATTCTTCACCTGTGTGGTCATGACACTGGTATCATTAATAATCAGATCTAAAAATGGGGAGAGCAGACATACGGTACAAGGGTATTTGCATCCTGTAAGTTGTGGACCCAGCCAACCATGTGCCCAGGGACAGAGGAGGTCCGCCCCCTCTGCTGTTTCTCCACCCTGTGTGCCGCTCCTCCCCACCCCCACACAGGCTCCATTTTGGAACAGTACGACGCAATGGCTGGTGGGCAATCCAAAACCACTCGCCTCTCTGAGAGGTGAACCATCTCATCGCCATCCTTCTCCCACCCCAGAAGCTCAGCACTTGGGTCTTTTGCCCCTCCGCGCTTAATGGTAGGTCCATGACTGCAACCTGGACAACTGTGTCTTGGTCAAATGAGTCCCAATCATTGGTATCCCCGGACATTCATGCCCAGGGTTGTTTTTTTTTGGGGGGGGGGAAGGCATGTTATACCTGCGTCACTTACATCCCCCTATAACTGGGCAACAAACCCCATGTTGCATATCCTAAGCCTCTAATCCCAGCCCAAACCCTACCTTTACATTTTAAAAATAAAAAAGGCATCTAGTATAAATATACATATATGAGGACACATATGTCTGGGATACAAACAGGACAAACACAAATGTCCAATATTGGGACACATTTGACTGGGACACAGTTGTCCATGACGCAATGGCCCCGTCACTTGGACATACATATCCCACACTAAAAAGAAAAAAGATTAGAGAATTACTGGCCACAGTGCACACACAACCCATCCCATTAGTAAGGAAATCTCCACCTGGAGTAGACTTTTCCAAATGCACCCACTGAAAGGAGTGGCTGATAAACAAAGAGATAAACAGAATTTGCTCCATTTAAGGGTCTCCTGCCAAGCCTATTTCCTGGTAGACTGAAAAATCCTAAATAAACAGTCCCTACAAATTACTTTTTCCTCCTCCAACTTTGAACCCTGCAATCACATGCTAACTTGACAAAGACTTGGCCCTCAAATGATCACTTTCCCACAGACCATCTTCTCTCTGCTGGAGGAGCATTTGTAAATCTATCATTAGGGCACAGAATGGAGTAGCAGTGGAGTACAAGGACTCCTACAGCCAATATAGCCCACATTCAGCAATAGCCTTTGATGACAGTGATGGTACGCACGAGAGAGGATCAGTTCAGGCGATACAGGAAGGAGAACATGGGACAGGGGAACTTGGCATGTCCCTCTTGCCATAAAGCCAAGACATAACCAATCCACTTTCAGGCTGCCTGAACCCAGCGGTATTCAGTGCAGCAGAGAAGAGACTCTGTTTGGTGCTGCTTTAAGAGACCGCTCAGTAAATGAATGGGGCCACTGCTCTGCCACTACAGCCCCACAGCTTACATACGTGGAGAGCACGCAGATGTTCCTTTGTCCCGAGAAGTTCAAGCGCACAGTGGCAAAGGCCCGGTCCTGGCTCATCATGCCCGAGACTTGAGAAGGGAGGTAGTTGGTGGCAGCCATGAACATCTTGCCCATATAGCCGCTCCAGGATGGAGGCTCCTCTGGTCGGCTAGGAGCAACGAAGCACCAGTCACTAAGGGCCCATCTGGCACGTGCAGCAAGAAAATCAAAACAGTCCACACCCCCAAGGGAAACAAGGCCTGATTTCCTACAGCTTCCCTGGCTCCCATTCACCCCCCTCTCTTCCCTCATTTCCATCTGGTGCCTCACATAATGTCAACATTTACCCTGTCAACACCTGTAACAGGGACACATCTTAAGTTCCATGCACTGGGACAGTGCTGTATAAATAACACCCTGCTCCTACAACCTACATGCAAATGAAATCTGAAACTTTGCCAATCCATTTTTGGGCATTACAGAAGTTTCTTCAAACATGCCTTTGATCTTGTTTGACCTGTCTGCTCCAGCAAGGAGGTGTAGACTTTTGCAATAATGCTATAGGCCACTGGTTCCCAAACCGTGGGTGAGGACGCACCCATGAGTCGCGAGCCAGTTTCAGGTGGGTCACGAAGCACCTAGCGCAACCATAGCGAAAATATGGGAAGATGGGATGCTGGAAAGGGGGAAAGCTGTGTGGTTGTTTTGCTTGTGTCAAGGGTGTAAATAGGCTTTTTTCTTTCTGATTCACTTTGCTATGGGAAAATGGCTGAGAAATACCCCAACTGATTGTTGCATTCTCAGGAAAGCAGCAGAGCCTGGCCTCGCAATGACGGCACTTCCAGCCATCACTTCCGATTGGTCCTGAACAGTTTGCCACTCTAAAAAGTGGGTTCCAGTGTTAAAATGTTTGCAAACCACTGCTATAGGCTATTGTGTGTTTCACTGATAATCAAGCAAAATTCTCCTGTGTAGAAACTGTGATCCATTAGATATGGACAGTCCAATGAAGTTCCATTCTACAAAAAGTGACAACGGAAGTACCAGTGTGGGGCTGAAACAGCGAGCAGGATGTACGCCGTGGTGCTTTAACTTGAAATCTATCACAGGATGATCTCAGAGATACCAGTTATCAGTGAGAGTAAATTACTTCTCACAGTTTGCACACGATACGTGTTTTCAACACAATATGGGATTATTACTGTAAGACTGAGAAATACTGTATGAGTGACTGGGGGCCCAATCCTCTCCAACTTTCCAGCACAGATGCAGCCGCAATGCCGCCCAAATGTTCCCTTACATTGTTGAGGCCTCCGTGACTGTCCCCCACTTCCGGATGCAGTGCATGCTCTCTTGGAATCTCTGCACTAGCACTGGAAAATTGGATAGGATTTGGCCCTGGGTTGGTTACGGTAAGACTCCAGGTTATACCTGAGGTAGCTACAGTTACACCCCAGTCAATTCTGGTTTAGCTCCCCAGTGAATAGTCTCCGCTCCCATCTAGATGAAGGTTTGGGATTATCCCAAGGCAAATGCAATTGGCACTGTGAAAAGGCACAACACAACATACACTCAAACTTCTATTTGGCTACACATGATACGTGACTATGACCAAAGAAGGTCATTGTTGCTGGAAGAAGCAGGCCTTAAATGGACTGATTTAAGTCCATCTAGATGGGACTGATTCTGTGTGCAAAAATTTGTCTCCACTAGGACTAAAAGCCTGCCAAATAGCCAGAAAGAGGTCCAAGAGGAGGACTAAGTCCATCAGGCTGTGTGGCCTGATGCTGCCCACAGCATATGCAGTAGGGTTTGCATACCCACCTGTCTGTGAGATGTTCCAGCTTAAAGATGTGCACAGTCTCGGTGTTGCTGGAGGCACACAAGAATTGCGAGTCCATGCTGAACACGAGAGAGCTGATGTTCACGTACCTACAGCCAAGAACAAAATGGGGCGGGGGGAGAGATTGTAGCCACTGGCACAAAATGGAAGAGGTCTGCTCATAATAGGTTAGAGCTAAAAGGAGCAGACCTGAATGCAAGGAAGGAAACTTCATGTCTGATCATCTAATAAAGCCTGTTGGAAGTCATTCACTCCATCAGGCACATCCACTTCAGTAGCCAACAATATGTGAGCAGGTGGTGTGTAGAACTACAGTAGCATAGAGTGTAGAGGCGGATCTACAGGGAGGGCAAAGCTCTAAGTGTTGCAAGAAGCCTTACCCTGTCATGTAAATCCCTCCCCTCCCTTGCTGCTGTAGCCAGTAAGCAACGCCAAGATGTTGCTGTTCCCTGTGAGGATTGGCTAAAACGGTGCAGGAGAGGAGTGATTTCCACTGCAAGGTAAGGCTTCTTGCAAAACTTAGAGCTTTGCCCTCCCTTAGATCTGCCTCTGATAGAGTGGTTAAGATCAGAGGATTAGAACCTCATTATTTGTTTTTGTTTTTTTAAATGGGGTTTAGAAAAAAGCCTGCCTATACGAACCACCTTGAATTAAAGTCAAAGGAGCAATCCAATGACCAAAAAAGCAGTATATAGATTCCAGTATTATTCTTATTGAATGATCTGGGAAGCCCCTGATTCAAAATCTCACCTCAGTCAGGAACATGTCTGTCCAGACATTCTTCTTTTAGCCTCATCCCCACATTTGTTCAGAGGCATAAATACAGGTGGACCCTTTGGGGCCGCAAACTATTGAGGGCACAATCCTTAGAGATGGCATTAGCGAGGTGGGACGTTGGTGGTATGTGGCCAGGTGTCTCCAGATCTCCATGGCCAGCTCCTGAAACCCCAGGACCCAGTGGCAGTGGTGGCCATGGGGAGAGGGCTGGTGGCTAGACTTTGCCCAAGGGTCCAGGGCATCCTGCCATGGGTACTATACATGATCATAACAAGCTTGTTAGGGAGGGTCCCTCTTAGGCTCTTCATGTTATATAAAACAATGACCAAGGGAAGGGAGCTCCATGATAGGAATAGAGGAGTGGTAATGAGTGGCCAGATGCAGGCGAGTGTCAATGAGATGCAAGTATCTGGTTGTCTTGTGTGCTCCCTGAGGCACCTGGTGGTCCACTGTGAGATACAGGAAGCTAGACTAGATGGGCCCTTGGCTTGATCCAGTGAGGCTTATCATGATAGCAAATTCTCTTTTAATTCCTTCACAATTTTACCTCAGAAATTTACCTTAGAATTTACCTCAGATTCAAGGGAGTGGCAACAGGATGCAGGCATCTTGTGGTCTTACGTACTCCCTGAGGCACCTGGTGGGCCACTGTGAGATACAGGAAGCTGGACTAGATGGGCCCTTGGCCTGATCCAGTGGGGATGTTCTTATGAGGAATATGGGCAGTTATCCTAACTAAGAGTTGCATGAACAGAAGGCCCTTCTCAGGGAGGAGACAACTCCTCCCTCAGCAGCCCTCCACACTGCATCCCATCTTACTCCAGAGAATCTCTCCATCCTCAGGAATTGATTTTTAAAGCTAGGAAGGGACAGGCTGCTAGAAGGAGGGGACAGGCAAGTTCTCTTGAAGGAGCTCTCTTTCACACACAGCAGGGTCAAGATACAACGCTATATATCATATTCTGTTATTTAACCTGGTTTAGGAGCATCAAACTTACCTCTTCATTCCTCTTCTGAATTCATAGAGTTTTTGTCCTTCAGGGATGGAAAACACACGAATGACAGTTCCCTGAAGAAAAACACATGTATAGATACGCATGGATAGATACACCCGACTCCTCCAAATGCAAAGGCAGAGCAGAACTGATGAAATATCTGAGGAGGACCCTACAAGAAGCCCTCCAATCCTAAAGGAAGCCAGGTTGTACAGAGGCACAAATGTGAGAATGTGACTGGGGAGATCTGGGTTCAAATCTCTGCTCAGCCACGAAGCTCATTGGTCGTTGGACAGATTATTACCTCCAACTAACCTACCTCACTTCCCTAGGGTTGCTGCAAGGAGCAAGGGCAGGGAAAATAAGGATATGAACCACACTCAAGTTCTTTGTAGAAAATGTGGGATATACAGGCATTCCACGGTATCCACTGATACCATCCAGTTTCAGTTATCCACGGATATCATGGACACTGGGAAACCTATTAAAAAGATTAAAAGGTAAAGGTTTCCCCACGACTAGACTAGGTCTAGTTGTGACCCAGCGTAAGGGGCGATGCTCATCTCCATTTCTATGCTGAAGAGCCAGCATTTGTCCGAGGACAAGTTTCCCTGGTCATGTGGCCAGCATAACACTATACACCGAGGCACACGGAACGCCGTTACCTTCCCACTGAAGTGGTGCCTATTTATCTACTGGCATTTTTACATGCTTTCGAACTGCTAGGTTTGCAGGAGCTGAGATAAGCAATGGGAGCTCACTCCATTGTGCCGTCTTGAACTGCCAACCTTCCGGTCAACAAGCTCGCAGCTAAACGGTTTAATCCACTGCGCCACCACGTCCCTATTAAAAAGATAGGGGAACATTAAACAAACCTCGGGGTTTTTTACCTTATTGCAGCAAAACCACTGATGTTCCCCTATCTTTAAAAAGACATCCTCAGTACCCACGGTTTCAGATATCCACGGGGGTGGGGGGGGAGATCTGGAACAGAACCCTAGCAGATACTGGGGCATGCCTGTAAATGTAATAAATGTACTAATACTATTTTTTGGTTAATATATCACACTAATACACATTTTTTTTCTTGCTCGCTGAGGGCAAGGCTTGAAGGAACAAGAAAGAACTAAGTGGAATACAAGAAACCATTTCCCAAATGAAGTGACCACTATGCCAAGGGAATAACACAGAATGTCAACTTCTCTCAGAAAACCTTCCAAAGCCCTGCTCCTCTTGGGGAAGACCTGGGGATGCCGTTGGATGGCAGCCATTTGGCTCACTCACCTTTTCAGAAGCGCTAGCTAACTTTGATCCAGTGGAGTTGAAGGCCAGGGCAGCAAGCGGCCCATCATGGGCAGCAACTGAGCAGACATCTTTCTGGGGTGGCAAAATAAAGTGTGTTAGAAGTAGGAGCCAAAGATGGTCTCAGAAAACAGAGGTGTAATTTCAGGCTGTTCCACAAGATGCTTTCAACCAACTTCTCAATCAGGAAACATTCCACATATCCCCCCCCCCCCCAAAAAAAATAATAAAATAAAATCTGGCAATCCAAGATTTCCCTTCAACTCTCCTTCTTCTACTGATGAAATGTCAGCTTCATCATATGAGGGTATCGAGCCCGCCCCCACAACACACAATAATGCTTGAATTACTAAGAGCACAGGGAACTATCTCACTTGTTTTTGGTCAGAGTACAATTATTTTGAGTCGGGTTGGTGGTGGTGGTAGATTTTTGCACCCAACTCTTAACCTGGCATGAACAGAAACTGTGTTGGTCAATCTCCCCATGGCCCAAAGCAAACTGGAACTCCTGTGGGGGCTGCTCAGGAGGGCGCTTTTGGCTTCTCTGCAATTTTCTTACATTCCGGAATACAACACCCATTCCCCCCACCCCACTCTGGGTTGCGTTCGGTAGAGGCAGAAGCAAGCTGAAAGGCAGCTGTGAGGCTCACAAACAATTTTGGGACATTGTTGCAACACACTTGTTCCCGCTCCAGCGATATTTTGGGCGATTGCTTCAAAAGAACATGAAAAGAGCCCTGTTGGATCAGATCAACGGCTCACTGAGTTCAGTACCCTGTTTCCCACACGGGCCCACCAGATGCTTCTGGGAAGCAGGTCACAGAGGAAAAGGCTCCTGCTGCTGCTTCCCAGCTACTAGTGTGCAGTGGGCAACCTGCCTCTGAGCCCGAAGGCAACTCTCAGGACTCGCAGCCATCCACTGATAGGCTGATTTTGTAGAATTCCACAAATCAAGTACGCACAGCGTGGAAAAATTCTATTGGCTGTCCTGAAATCTCCAACAAGGGAATGTCACTGGATGACTGTGGGCTCTAGTGTAATAAGAGAGAAAAAAAGCCCTTCTCACTTCACTCTCCCTACACCCTGTATAATTTCAGAACCCTCCACCATACTTAGCTGCCTTTTTCCCCTAAACAAACAAACAAAAAACCCTCCAATGTTGTTAAACTTTTGAACCCTTTCCAAGCGCTCTGTCTGGCTCAGTTGGCTCTAGCTGCCAGCAGCAATGTCATCACATAGCCACCATGAACACCACTCTATTTGTTACGTGGTCCCCAATTGGCTAGAAGCAGCCACAGAACTAATCCCAAGAAAAAGAGCAGTAATGGGAAAGGGGGGGGGGAATGGCACAAAAAGCAGCAGGTGGTCAGAAAAACAATGGCAGCGAACACAATTGAAAAAAAAAGTGAGGGGGAGTGGGGGAAGAGGGTCAGGAAATATTTCTGTCCGCTTTCAAAGCACAGCTCTTCCCCCTAAAACTGAAACCAGACATCTGGCATATAAAATCAAAAGTTCAGGAGCAGGCATATGATACCCCCCCACACACACTTTAAAAGGGTGTCCATAAAGTAGTTCCCATCTCATTTAGGGCACAATCCTAACCTGTTGCAAACGTGCCATAAAGCATGCCAGCCTCCCTGACTCCCAGAGTGGTCCAAATATTCTCCGTGGTGCGTTCACAAAAATCCTTGACTGGCACAAGAGACTTGTGCTGGCCGAACTCTAGGTTAGGATTGTGCCCTTAGTATCTCCCTTGGTCAGAACATAAAACGAGTTCACGGGTGCTAAAGAGAAGCAACTCTGAACTTGAACCAGAGTCTGGGTGTTGATCGTCACAGAGCTCACAAGTCACTTTTGCACGTACCAAATGGTTTCCGTCATATAACACGATCTCGCCAACGGTCGCGCTACCGGGATACGCCAAGTAGGAATTGGAATGGTTGATAGAAAGTGCACATAAACCTGCCAAAAGGGGGGGGGAAAAAAAACATTGACAGGCAGAAGTGGAGCTTACAGTCCAAGCAAGTTGTTTAAGGGCATTGGGAGACGAGCGGCATCTACCGGAAAAAGAAATCCAACCTCTATCATGCTACCTCTTCCTATCAAGCCACAGGCCCCTTAAAGCAGCAAACCTCTGTGACTCTGGCGACACCTAAGGGTGAACAAGGGCATAGCTTCATTGGTTCTTTGATCTGAAACCCAGGATGAATGAGGAGCATTGGTCTGTACAAGGCCGCTTTGAATTTTTCCACAGAAATCCACCCCTGACTGCATAACTTATTCTGAGAAACAAAAGATTTGGAGAGCATCAGAAAGACTCCTCCCACATTTTCTGGGAAGCTGGTAATAAGAGCCTGGTTTCACAGCCTGCTAAAAGAGGGCAACTGTTTCTTCAGTTCCTCATAGGACCTCTTTCATTCTATGGTCTCCTGGGTTGGTCTTTAGACACAGTACACAAAAATGTCATCCCAAAAAGGACCACCTATCTCAGTACATGCCATTGCCTTGATATTTTCCTGGCAAGTACCCCATTCCATTTCAACATGTGAACACCAGTTCAAGTCTCCCTGCCGTTGAAGGTACAGCAGGTACACACCCGAGAGAAGGCCTGTCAGCGATGATGCCCAAGATCTAGAACAGCCTCCCAAGAGACGAATGCTGAGTCCTAGGGACAACAGCTCTGTTTCAGATAAGAGGCCTTCTCCAGAATTGTTGGATTGCACTGCTGCCGCCACAGTCATTTCAATCGGTGAGTTTAGTGTGCTTTCAGTGTGCTTTCCCTTTAATATTTGATTGCAATTCCTTCTCTATTCTATTTTATTCCTTAACTATTATTATTATGAAGTTGAAGAGTATTTAATATATCACTCCTGAACATGTGCAGTGTACACAGGCTTGCTACCACACCTCCCCCATGGAGAAGTTGTGCAGACACTTGACTACAGCACCTTTCCCGATTTCTGCTTCACCCTGCCAGAAAAGCCACACACCCTGTCTGTCTGTCTGTCAGGCAGGCAGGCATTAAAGGAACTGGGCCTCAGTCAGGAACACAGGGAAGCCACCCCTAAGCAGACTGCCGGTAACCATCACATTCTGACCTTGGCCTGCTGGGACTGCTTCCCTGCTAAGTCACTACATCAGGTAGGCACTGGGAGCAAAAGCCCAGTCTAACTTCAGCCCTTCAACCCTGCCTAAGTAGGCAGTGGTGGACCTGAGGGAGGACAAGGGGGGCATTTGCACCCGGTGCTGGGCTGGGGGAAGGCCTCACACACGGCCGCTTCCCAGAATTATGCGGCAACCAAGTGCTGTCCTCAGGAAGTGACCATGCACACGTGTGGTCACTTTCCAGATCGGCTTCGCTGGGGTGGCTGCGGCGAAGCTACTCTGGGAAGCAGCCGTGCATGGCTTAAACAGACCCCACGCGGTTGCTTCCCTAAGCGGCTTCACCACAGCAAAGTCAGGTGGGGGGGCTGGCACCTGCGGGGTGCACCTCTGGTGATGTGTCCCCGGGCTCTGACTCCCTCAGGATCGCCCCTGCAAGTAGGAAGCCCATTCAAAGAGACGCTGAGTCTCAGGCAAATGACTTCCAATAAGCTGTTGATTGGTCCCTGAAACGTATAAAATTCCCGTGTCTCACAAGTCTTTTTTCGACTCCCGAGGTTAGTTACAGGCTGTGAACAAAACTTTACTTCCCTTCTGAAGAAAGCTTTGCTTCCTTGGCCAAAAGACACGGTTTCTGCTTCTCCTTGCTGCCCCTTTGGCCCGCTCACAACACACCATGTTGCCTTATACTGACCCATCTAGCAGAGTATCACCCCAAAACTGGAAGAAACTTTCCAGGGGCCCACACAGGGCTCTTCTCTGAACCCGCCATCTACCACTTGGCTACACTTCCACTAGCAGGTCACATCTGCATCTATAAAAATCAGGAGGAAGCAGTCCAACACTGAAACGAGCAAAAGTCTGAGACAGGAACCAATGTATCTGCTAGTTTTGTACTTAACAAAACTCTGCGGGCAAGCAAATTTGCAGAGGGTGGGAGAGAGAGAGCATCAATCGCATGTGTGACGTTACACAGAAACTGGCCTATGTAGCACACAAGCTGAATCACTGCAATTGAAGAGTCAGTGAATATCAGGTGGGTGAGGGAGAGACTGGGGGCTCTCTAAATTAGCAATATGACTTGGTATGGTGCAAAACGTAGCATTTTTGGAGTATCAGAGGACTGTGGTTGTGGTGCTGACCCCAAGCCAGAGGAAAATATCAGAAGAATGTTATATTTGAACCAATGGGACTTGGCCTAGGAGTATCCATGCTACACAGAACTCTGCTGGTGCCTTATTCTGAAGCAGTCCAGAAGAATATCAGGTGGATTGCTTAAAAGCCGGTGGTTTGAAGCCACCTGAAGAACAAGAAAGAGCAGGAACACCACGGATAGCCTGCTGTGGAGAGCTCCAGATCCAGGACCCCTCCTAGCAGCAACTCACAGCCTCTGTTGCAAAAGACAGACTGTTGAAAGAGTCTTCCGGCAAGGATGGAGCAAGTTATCAGCATCAACATGGCGCAAGCAGTTTTGAGCAAACCATCACCTACGGTATCTCATCACGCATGGGGGATCCAATGACTTGGCTTACAGCCCCATCTTAACCTGCACTGGAGCAGGCAGGCCGACAGGCCTGTGCTGCATCCTAAAGCAGGGTGGGAGGCAGCTGGAGTTCACCATGGGGCATAGGGATATTTTCTCCGTATCCCGGAGTAATCCCCAGCCAGCCCTATGGGGCTGCTTGGATCTGCACCAGTGAAATCTCTGGCACAAATCAGGGCCACCTGGCCTCAGGACAGGGGTTAGGATCTGGCCTAATGGCCAGATTCTGACCCCACCGCCCTCCCTGGGCCTACCTGCCCACAGGGCCATCCTCCCTGCACCCTCCCAAGCCAAGGCTTACCTGCCAGTCTCCACGGTTCACCTGGGTCTGCACAACTCTCCGCACCAGCACCAGCTCTTGCACTGTCACAGAGGCACCTTACGGCAAATTTGCAAGAACTCTGGGCTGACGCAAGTGGGATGTGTCGGCCTAGGAGGTGCTCTGGATTGCGCCCTAAATTCAGTTTTCACCATTTTTTGTAGGGTTTGCTTTTAAAACAAACCAGTGTCAGTCCTGTATCTCCCCTCAGATGGGAAGCACTAATAAGGAGCTGAGGTCATGACAGGAGAGAAGGACTTCAGGAAACAAACTGCAAGGGAACAAACTGCAGGGGTAAAAGGTGATGGTTGGGGGGGGGAGAGCTCATGACCCTCTGCTGCTCATTGTTCCTCTGCTGCTTTAACTCATACTTTCCCCACTTGAGACGCAACAGAGGCAGCCCCATATCTGAAAGTGTAGATCTAACAGCATCACGTATAGGTTGGGTCAGAGTCCAACCAAACTGAACAGACTTACTTCTTTATAAAACATGCACAGGCTGCATCTCCCAACAGGCTTCTTTGGAAGCCATCCCAATGAAAGGGACAATTTTTAGTTCCATGATTTGGATTGGCCCATAGATAACAATCGCAGTGCGCAGTAACAATAGAAAAGAGAGAGAACAGGGTCCTGTTGCAGCCTCTTCAGAAAGCATTGTTAACGTCCGTCAATAATTTTAAAAACAAGAGTTCACTTAAGGTTTTCAAGCCCTGGTCACTGGTTGTTTATGCCTGCGGGTATTCGGTAGTGTAGCAAAGGGTGTTCTTTAAGTATCATTTAATCATATCCAAAGCTTTATATGGGCTTAATCCACAGCAAGAGGCCATCTGTTTAGAGGCTGAAGTGGGTCAATCTGCAGACCATGAAGGAACCAGCCAGGCCTCTCACTGGCTGCATGTGGACTGTGCCAGTAAGTCAAGGCTAGCACTGGAAATGGCTCGGTTCACTTTCTATGGCCAAGCTGCCAGGCAAGCCTTGCCCACCAAGGTGGCTCTGATTGGTCCTTGCTAGAACGGCAGCCAAATAGGCATGAGCTTCATTTTAGTCTGCCTAGAGTCTGGTCTTCCCTTGAAGCAGCTGCCAAGAATGGGTGGATTCAAGAAAAGAAAATACATGCCTACCTGAAATGGCAGTGCTATTCGAATTGCAATACTTCACTCAAAATTGCCACTCTGAATAATCTGGATCTTTTTGGGGGGCATGGAACATGCAGGTCTGCCAATGTCAAAAAAGGTCACACACAATCTCTGAAACAAGGTACCGGAACAAAAGCACAAGAGCCTTTACGCAAACGGCGTAACGCAGTGGTACGCGACGGGCGGGCTGCCAATCACCCGGACGTCCCGCCCGGCGTACCGGTAGGATGACCCCACTGGCCTTTGGCTATTCTTAGCACAGCACGGGTTTCAATTAAATAATGTTTTGGTCATTTACTTAAAACCCATCCAGTTCCTTGTATTGGTGTTCTAAATTCAAGTATAACTAATACCCCGGAGAGAACCAAACTCAGGCCTTGGCAAGGAACAAACGGTCAAATCCCAATCACAGCAGGCAGCTGCTGCAGAGGGGAGCGACATCACTGGTGCCACCATAGCCCAGTTTAAATATGGCTCTAGATGTGCACAACAATTTACTTATGTGAAACTGCACGTGTCCAGCTTCTCATTGGATCTCATCACAAATGGGATCTCTCAATCCTGCCCTCTGAGCAAAGCTTGCTCTCTTACCTGTCGGGTTTGGGGGGGTGTCCAGGATCGTTTTCAGAAGCTTCATGTCCTTAATGTTGTGGATAAAAATAGACTCCTCCAGACAAACAATCAGCCTCTGCAAGAACAAAAACCACAATTTATTGTGGAGGAGTGGGAAAGGCCCCCTCACCAGGAGGGGCCCCTCACCTCATATGGTTGCATGGTGGGCTTGCGGCACTGCTCAAACTCACCCCATTGGCAAGGGGTGGGGGAAAGCAGTCAATGCCACATAACTGCTTAACCCTTTGAAGATGTTTCAGTCAATTCTTACTTTGCAAGCCAGAACCCACATTTTATCCATATGCCTTTTTTCCCCTGATTTTAAAAGATTCCAAAGCTGCTCATTGTTCTGAAATGGGCTGTGTTGAACACAGTTGTATGTGTGACCATGAAAAAAATAATCTGGTGGAATTTATATACTGTTCTACTATGGGAAGATATAGAAACAAAGTGATAGAAGGTGATCTGCCAAGTTAGGACTTTTATCACCTTCTACTGCTTTGTGACAAATATTTCCACAGGGTCATTGTACAACATGGTAAAAATAATTTTGCAATGCCATGAATGGAAAACCAGATGGGGATACCAAGACAACTTTCCTCAGAGTCTCAAAATACACCCTCAATTATCAGGCAAGCACATTCTGAACTTCACAGTGCTTTGCACATATGCTGATTTGAATGGGGGTAAATATGAGGAATTTCTGCATTTTTTCAGAAATTGGGCAGCCCAAAACCTCATGTGTGCCAAAATGCATCATAACATAAACTTCTGCAGGAACTGATCATTGGTACATGTAGGTAAAAAGGTAAAGGTTTCCCCAGGACCGAATGGTCTAGTCGTGACCGACTGTAGGGGGCGGTGCTCATCTCCGTTTCAAAGCCTGTAGAGCCGGCATTTTGTCTGTGAACCTTCCGTGGTCATGTGGCCGGCATGACTATACACAGTAGTGCACGTAACGCCGTTCCCTTCCCACCGAAGTGGTCCCTATTTATCTACTCGCATATTTAGGTGCTTTCGAACTGCTAGGTTGGCAGGAGCTGGGACAAGCAACGGGAGCTCACTCTGTCATGCAGTCTTGAACTCCCAACCTTCCGGTCGGAAAGCCCAGCAGCAGTGGTTTAACCCACTGCGCCACCACGTCCCTAGACATGTAGGTACATCGACATAATATAATCAAAGCTATTACTAAAGATCTACTTGCTCATAATAATGGGTCTGGAAATTCTTGACAAAGTCTGCTGATGCTGGCCAATTCCAGGCCAGGTTGCAAAGCCCTGCAGTGGGGCCCCACGACACTCCCCACCCACCATCTGGTGGGACACTGAACACTACCAGTGCCACCAGTGCCTGGGCCTGGCATGGTGGGCCCCCTAATGGACATAGGTCTTTGGCTAGTGCTCAACGTCTAACTTTGCCACACAGCATTCGGGATTTCTGAAAGCAATTCTGAGCTTAAAATGAATTACTGTTAGAGGCAGAGTCCCTCTTACTTTATCTCAACTATAATGAGGACATACTTTACAGGAAATGAGACCATGGCTAGAAGGGTGTGACACTGCCAACACTGACGGTTTTTGGCTTAAAAAAAAAAATCAGCTGTAGGCACATTTCAACACGTGTAATGACTGTGCACATTTTCAACCAACTCTATGGGTGTGATGTAATCTTTATTTGTTGATCTGGCATGGAATGCTTGAACAGGAAGCCGGCTTATTTGTCTTAACAGCTAGGACAGGACTAGACGTGATGTGACCTTAAACATCCAAGTCGTCCTTCCAGGGTTTTTTTGTTTTGTTTTTGCTCCTTAAAATAAACAGTGTGCTGGGGGTGGTGACAAACTGGGCAGAAACTATGGCAAGAGAAGGGAGGGCTTTAATACTTCATCCAGACACAGTTTCAATCTCAGTAGTGAACACATTTTTATAATTGGGAAGCCCAACCCTAACCTGCATCCGAGCAGGCACGCCAGCTGACCTGCACTATATCCCATGCAGGTTAGGCAGTGGCTAGAGCTCACCTGGAGGTAAGGGAACATTTTCCCCTTAGCCCGGTGTATGCCCCAGCCAGTCCTATGTGGCTGTTTGAATTTGCGCCAGCAAAATCACTGGCACAAATCTGAGCAGCCATATCAGGCCCACTCGGCCCAGGGACGGGCGTTAGGATCTGCACTCCAACTCCCTCCCCAGGTCAGCCTGCCCGCAGGCTGCCCACCCTCCGCCCTCCTTCTGCCCTGTTTTGCCAGGGGATCATTTGCTTCAGGTACCAGGCCCTGGGGACTGCCAACCCACACCCCCGCTGGCAGACCCCAGCTCAGCTTCGGAGTTGAGGGGAGGCCTCATGGTGCTTCCTTGGCTTCAGGAGGCCTGGTGAGGCCTTAGAAAGGTCTAGGGCTCCCCAGGCCTTTTGAAGACTTCCAGAAGGCTTCTGAGGCGGGAGGGGGTGTTAAAACATTTGGGCCCTGGGTTCTAGATGACCTAGCACTGTGGGGTGGGGGAGGTTGAGTGGGAGTTCAGAAGATAAGGAAGTGCTGAACTGATACTGCTGTGGAACTCTCAATAGCTGTGGGTTTGCTGTTCAGGCCCCAGGACACCTCCAACCCCTACGTTGGTAAACAAATTACAAACTTTCTCATTTTCCCTACTTCAAAAAGGCACCAAATTCTAAAAAGGCTGCTCTGGGCCTCCAGTTGCTTGGGGTAGGGAAGGGCACAAAATAAAATGAGGGGAGCACAAATCCTATACCTAGTCAGTGCAGAGTAACTGAAGACAAACTAGAAAGCGCCGGTCAGTGGACATAAAAAACATCTAGTCCTTCAGCGAGCCTATTGTTCCCTTGCCAAAATAATTTGTATAGCTTTAGCTATATTTCAGTGGCCAAGAAGCTGGTCTCCCTTCCAATCTGCTTGCAGCACTGACTGTCATATGTAAGGCCACTGAATGGGAGGACAACCCAGTTATAATTGGTATTCTCACAGTGCAAACCAAATGCCTTATTTATTGGACCAGACAGTTTCTGCTTTGGGAAGTGCAGTAAGACATCCCTGACAAGTTGCTGGTGGATCTATACAGAATGAGGACAGAGTCTAGAAATTGGTAGAGAGAGAGAGAGAGAGAGAGAGAGAGAGAGAGAGAGAGAGAGAG
>JAJKFI010000094.1:5937240-6030776 GCA_029204185.1 Lerista edwardsae
AGAGAGAGAGAGAGAGAGAGAGAGAGAGAGAGAGAGAGAGAGAGAGCGAGAGAGAGCTCGTCCATGCCATGTTTTGCTTTCTGCGCCCCAAGTTACCCAATATAATGCCATGTGCAATAAAGTGCTATGTCATTAGACCCCAAAGGCCTGGGGAAATAGATGGAATTTTTAGTACACGCCTGCATTCCAGGAGGGACTGGGTAGTACAAACCTCCTCATGGAGTACCAGAGCCTGGAGGATGGCCCCGAAGAAGGCCATGCCCTCTGTGAATACCAAAAAAAGCCTCTGCAGGTGACAGCAGGTGGACAGAGCTTCCCTTGATCATCTTAACGGACTGGTAGAATTGCAAAGGGAGGCAGTCCTTAGGATCCTGGTAGGTGAAACTGTACAGGTCTTTCCAGTAACAACCAGCACCCTGAATTGTACCCATTGACAGATGACAGGGAATGAAGTTCCAATAGGACTGGAGTAATATGCTCCAACTGGAGTAATATGCCTTCCATCAACGATCATCTTGCCCAAGGCTTTTCCAAATACCTGTCAGAAGCAGCCCCACAGAGGGCATGAATAATCCACATGGATTTTTTTTAATGCCGCATGCAGCACCTTTTGTGTGGAGAGGACATGAAGCATTCAGGATTTCTCTGGTGTAGGACTAGAAAGCCCTGAGGCTTCAGACCATTTGAGAAGATGTTAACATCTTAATAAGTACTGAAAACATAGATTTTGAGCTTACTGCCTCTAAATCCCCATATTTCACATTTTCATCTTGATTTTTTACTTCACATACTGTCTCACTATGCAAAACAGAG
The DNA here is from genome assembly GCA_029204185.1 of Lerista edwardsae. Taxonomy (NCBI): domain Eukaryota; kingdom Metazoa; phylum Chordata; class Lepidosauria; order Squamata; family Scincidae; genus Lerista; species Lerista edwardsae. The sequence continues at coordinate 5,938,054 of JAJKFI010000094.1, forward strand.
CGCTCTCTCTCTCTCTCTCGCTCTCTCCCTTTTTTTTTTGAGGGTGAGAGAACCTTCTATGATTTCAAACCACAGCCTTCCAAGGTTTAGACTGCCAACTGGACAAACCGAGTCATTTCAGGGGTGCCTTTCCAGATGACACATTAGTGGCATTTTCCAGTGTCTCATACTTAATGCTAGGATAACAAACGGTTTTGCACCAAGGGCCAAACTAGATATTCAGGGCAACCACATCGTTGTTATACATAGGCTGGCTCTGCTTATACTAAAAGAATTGGGGTGGGTGCCTACTTCCCGCCTCCCCCAACAAACACACTTCAATGTGCTCAACAGCTTTAAGCAGGTTTCCCCCTTCCACTGGCAGAGTGGAACAGTGGCTATAAAGCAGTAGAGTGTTTCTCTCCTTTTGAAATAAAAAGAAGAGGCACATGTGCTTTATTGGAAAACGGGACACTCACATGCTCAATAACCCCAGTTGTCCCCAAAGTCTAGTGTGGCCCCAAGCTGATGGCTTCCCTTCTCCCTGTATTCCCTGGCATCCTTTGTTGTCAGCTGCTGACCAAATTTTTTGGTTAAAAAACCCCCAGAGTACTTGGATAACTTTCACAACTTCCTGTGAGTGCAAGTTCCTCAAGTATACTGTGGGCAAAAATACCCATTTAGTTTTTTGAAGCCTGCTGTTAAAAACATTACACTGAGTACTAACTGTGGGAAAGTATAATAAGCCCTTCTGTTAATTTCTCCCTGTTACTCCTGGCCCCCCAGGCAATCTTCTTTCTAAGATGAGCACTCCAGCCTTTGCGTCTCTGCCATCCTCTCTCTGCGTACATGATGCAATTCCACTGCTCTCTATGGGGAGAGTGGAGCTGGCAGCGCACAGACAGTGGGGGCAGGCCTCACCAGGCACACCTCCTGCATTCACTACGCATGGAGAGTCTCCATGCTTACAGCAGTGTCTGCACAAGGCTTCGTTGTCAGCAAAAACAAGAGCCAGCTGTCGCACCCTGCCCATCTGGCCAGGGGTGGTTGAGAGCACTGAAACGCACTTCTCATGTGTGGGGTTGAGAGCCATCTGGATGAGCCGGAAGATGCTTTGTCAACATGCCAGGAACCCGACTCCCTGGCACCAGGCCCTTGACGTGCAAGCCAACCAAGGTAAGGAGCAGGATTTTAGCTACTAAGGAATAGGTTGCATTGGCATTCCAAGTGCAGAGTCCTCTTTCTCCCCAGTCAGGCCCTTTTGTTAAACTAAACTAAAATATAGTTGAGCCCAACATGTGCAACTAATAACTTTTCTGGAACCAAACGATTCTTCCATTTTCAAAACTAAGATTTTCCAGTAAGGACTCCAATGAAGAAGAAGCAATCTTTGCACAAAAGCTCTGCCGTTATGTAAACCTTGCTAGTTGCCACCATAGTTTTGGTGAGTATTCCCTGTCAAGACTGGAGCTATACTTGATGAAAGCTATTTCTGACTCCTCCCCAATTGTACCCCGTATTCCAATTGTCAGGGAATGTCATAATGATGCAATACAGTGAAGCAGAATTTGATACAAACAATAGCAAATTGAGGTGGGGTGAAACACCCATTCAGGTACAATTGCCCATCCCCATGCTAGTGCCCAGCCATTGGGTCCGAGCAGATGCAATGGATAACAGGGACAGACGAACTCACCATGGCTACACTATTCTAACTTCAATTTTTCATTTACCATAGATATGACTAAAAGATGAGAAATGTTTGCAAATAAATCAGCTGTAAATTGTATCCTCTTATCTCAGGGTCAGTCAGGGGTCAGGGCAGTTCATGGGGGGTCAGCTGCTTGTTGATTGTCTGCAAAGTGTCTGTGGACCATCTTTTATGCTTGCAGAGAGTTTCCAAGCTTTAATTACACTCAGAGTTGTCCTTTGCTCTGTTTCATTTAATTGTTTATATTGGTGCAGAGCTCTTCTGAGCGTGCTGTAAACTCATCAACTCCCAACTCTTTCTGAAGTTGCTATGCTGTGGTGTTGTTTTTTTCCTGCAGAATGATTTCCCCCCCACACAACAATTCAATGCTCTCTGTCTTGGGTCATTATTGGGGGGGGGGGTTATGCTTCACCATTTCCCTCACTCTCCCCTGGCTGTAGTGATTGGCTCCTGACCTTCTCAGAGTGGGAGAAACAAGGGAGGGTAAAATCAGACAAAATCATAGTCAGACGCACACACACACACACACACACACACACACACACACACACACAAAGTTTTATCCCTGACTTATCTAAGGTCATAGAAAATTCCATGATTTTTGGCTCAAAACTTGCCCTCAATTTATCTATGAGATTGACTTATGCTCAAACAATCTATGGTAGCTTCAACAAGGTGAATACAAGCACTCCCATAAAAAGCTGGCTAGTTTGTTGCAATGCAAGAGACCTAGTTCTTCTGAAACTGAAATGGTCCAGTCAGTATGTGCAGGAAGACTGACGGCCCACATCTTTACATCTGAGGTCTGAGGAAAGCCCCCCCCCAAGCCCCTTACCTGCCGATTGAGCCGGATGGAGAGAATGTTGCTGGAATAACCATAGTTGCAGATTTCCGTCCCTTTCTTGAAATGATAAACATTCATTTGCCGAGGCTTAGATCGACTCACCACAACCACCAGGCTACTAGAGAACAGGCGCTCCACAATGTAAACATCGGGGATTTCATCTGCACAATAAGGAGGGGGGGGGAAGCAGAGCATGGCTTTTTTAAAAGGAAAAAAAAAAAGCACACACATTCATCCAGCTGAGCAAAAGGACAAAATGCTGAGTTATCAACACTCTGCTTTTCCAGAGATTAGTCACGTTTGGCAGAGCTTCCCAGCAACCACGCGCTGGATTGGCCACCGTGCCAGGTTAGGCAGTGGTTAATTGCTCACCTCTGCAAGGCATGCAGAACTGTCTTTTTCATCCAATATCTGCCAAACGTTAACCTGAGGTGTGGAGACCTGCTGACATTTTTGTTCTTCTGAGCCAGGAGGCATGTGCCACAACAAAAACAGGAGAAAAGCTAAAATGCTTACATCCAACTGATAAAATAAGAGAATTCCTTGGAGACAAAAGGCTCTGCGAAGAAAACTAAACAGATTTCCAAAGGAAACAACATGATGTACATCATGTATCACTTCCCTGTTTGAGAGTTCTAGTCGGAAAGGATGACCTGGTCTTCCTGAAGGAAGGCCTCACTGGGAACCACAGGAAAGTGGAGGTGTTGCAGATCAGTTTACATGCACTGCACAGGGTTCAGGGGTGGTGCTGCTGGGCTGGTGTGGGCTTTCGCATTGGCCCAGCCGGCCTCTGAGTAGCCACAGTGCCTTATGGCACATTTGCGACACTCCGAGTTGGCATAGGGACAGCGGCGCCAGCTCAAGCACCCCTGAGGATTGTGAAACACGTTAAATAACTGCTTTTAAAAAGTCACTGGGAACCAGAATTTCAGCTGTAGGAAAGGAGAGGAAAGGTGGAATTTCAGCAAAGTTGCTTCAAGAAGCAAAGCAGCAGGATGTGTGCATACGGCTCAGGATAAACTGGCAGGTCAGCACGCATTGAGCTACATTGTTCCAACCAAGGCACATCAGGTTACCCAAGGACACAGGTCGACATATTTTTAAACTGACGTGGAATACATCCAACAGACCCTGACTGACAAATCGATATTTTTGTGTCGCTTAGCTGCACGACGGCCAGTCAGCCAATTTAAAGACTTCTTAGCAAAGACTGCAAGAGAATGCTTTTCGGTACTAATAACATTGTGAGATGAGCAAGAATATTGTTCGAGTGGGAAACCAACCTTTGGTTTTTTTAGAAAGCTAAATCTCACCTCAAGCTTTTTTGACAACTTAACTATGCCCATTATAGAAACTTTTCCCACTGCAATAGCAAGCCCAAAACAGCTACAAGGTTATGAACTCTTCCAAAAGGAATGTCCCCTCTCAGGCTCCTTTTTTCTAGGCTGAAGAGCCCCAGACGCTGCAGTCTTTCTTCATAAGGGAGAAAAGTCTTTCTTCATAAGCCCTGTAATTATTTTCGCCGCTATCTTCTGCTCCTTTTCCAGCTCCACTATGTCCTTTTTGAGGTGCGGCGACCAGAACTGTACACAATATTCCAGGTGCGGCCCTACCATCGATTTGTACAATGGCATGATAATATTGGCTGTTTTATTCTCAACCCCTTTTTTAATGACCCCAAGCATGGAATTGGCCTTCTTAATTGCTGCCGCACACTGGGTCGATACCTTCATTGAATTGTCCACCAGTACCCCAAGATCTCTCTCTTGAGCTGTCACAGACAGCTCAGAACCCTTAAGCCTATAGGTGAAGTTTTGGTTTTTTGCCCCAATGTGCATCACTTTACACTTGTCTACGTTGAAACGCATCTGCCATTTGGCTGCCCATTCCCCCATCTTGGAGAGATCCTTCTGGAGCTCTTCACAATCCCTTCTGGTCTTCACCACCCAGAAAAGTTTGTGTCCTCTGCAAACGTGGCCACCTCGCTGCTTATCCCTGTCTCCAGATCATTTATGAACAAGTTGAAAAGCACAGGCCCCAAGACAGATCCCTGGGGCACTCTGCTTTTCACCTCTCTCTGTTGTGAAAATTGCCCATTGACCCCCACTCTCTGTTTCCTGGCCCTCAACTAATTCTGGATCCATAAGAGGACCTGCCCTCTTATTCCCTGACTGTGAAGTTTCTTCAGCAGCCTTTGGTAGGGGACTGTGTCAAACGCCTTCTGAAAATCCAGGTATATGATACCCACAGGTTCACCCACATCCACGTGCCTGTTGACCTTTTCAAAGACTTCCAAAAGGTTGTCCTATGGCTTTAACCACCCTGAATAGTTTGGTATCTTCTGCTCGCTCGCTCGCTCTCTCTCTCTCGCTCTCTCTCTCGCTCTCTCTCGCTCTCTCTCGCTCTCAGGACGCTTTAACTCTAGACAAATAAAAAGTGCTTTTTGTGAATGGATCTTGTGAGACTTTAGAAGACTCAACCACAAAGGATGGGTGGGATCAGGGTCGACCTTAAGCCAATGTGACCAATGTCCCACACTTTGGGCTCTGCGCTTTGGGGGGGCCCTTACCAACACAGCAAGCATATCGCCTGCTGCTGTAGCTGGGATATCTATGAACGAGTGGGGCGAGCAGCAAGCCCAAACCAATCAGAAAGCTCAAGCCGAATCAGTGGGGCGAGCAGAGCAGCTTTACCTTGGACACTCCTACCTGCCCCTGCCTCTGCATGGCCCAAAATGGGCCTCCTGGAAGTGGTTGGTGATGACATCATCATGTCAGCGCCATTTCCAGATGCCGCACTTTGTGAGTGCGGCACCACAAGCTCTATTCTTGGTGAGTGGGGAAGGGCCCCTGCGGGAATGCCCTACATTGGGCCCCACTACTTCTAGAGCTTGCCCTGGGTGAGGTGGCCAATAACACGGGTCCTTCTCAAAAAGCAGGCACCCCCTGCCCAGCATGGTGCCAAGTCCATAGCATGGGCTCATATTATCAACCCTCTGTCCATTCAGTTGGGTCATTTAATCATTACCTCAGCCACACAGCAGGCACTCACAGAAAAAGGAGCTCCCAAGTTGCTAGGGCAACAGTAATTCATTTCACATTCTGTGTCTACACATCCTTGGGTTATTCAGGGCCAACTGGGCTTTCTTTAAGGCTATAAAATTGTTTTATTCTCAGTCATCCACCTAAGTCTGTCTCTTTTCTTTCCACCTACCCCACCCCTCCCACTCAGAAATATTTTTATTATTAAGAACATTTATATAGAACTTTTCAACAGAAAGTAGTTCACTAAGCATTTCCATAGCTAAACAAATAAATAAATGGTTCCCAAAGGACTCCCAATCTAAAAAAGACGCAAAAGAGAGACAAGGGACAGCCACAGGAAAAAACAATCATGCTGGGATGAAGAGACAATTGCTCTTCCCCTGCTAAATACGACAGGACATCACTTCTATTTGTGGATACCACGTATCTACAGCAATGCACAAATGGGTTTTCCCAATTGTGATAGGCCTATTTGTATTACAGATACAGGTTCAGGGTTCGATCAACATCAGTTTGATCCCTGCAAGGCAGTGAAGATTATACAGCTGTCCATTTAATCTACTTGAACACAGTGTTGGTGTCGAACTCCACGCGCAGATGTGTACAGCATTACCTCAGATTCACACACTGATGCCAAAAACAAAAGAGAATTTCCAGCACAAACACGTTGTGTGTTTTCTTTGTGTGCAGCAGTCCCTTTAACACAGCTGCATCTAGACCATTTGAATACAAGTGAGGCTGCAGATGAGAGATGCCATCTGCCTTCTAGCAGGAAAGATAAAATGAAACGGCTCCTCTGGGGCAGATTAAAGTGCTGTAATGCAGAATAAAACCCGTCATCAGCCAATATTCTGTTGTATCAAAACAGAATAGACTTACTGCTTTCGTGGACCTGGTCCAAGTGCTCCACAGAACTCAAGGAAAAAAGCTTGTATCCAGTTTGGGTTCCAATGGCCAGGGAACTGTAGAAGATAAACGGACATTAATGACATAAAAGTTGAAGACATACTACACCAAATTGTGCAGAAGGATTTGGAATCTCTCAGAAAAAAAATTGAGGTTGTAAAGGTCAGAGGATACCCCAAACAGAGAACATGCTACTTACTACAGAGGGCCGACAGAGGCAGAAGTCAGAGAGGTAAGTAATAGAGGAAGAGAGTTTTGCAAGATGGTGGACTCCACCTTTTACCGCTGGAATCTGTCAAACTACTTCAAAAATTACTGACCAACCTGAGTGAAGCAGGAGGGTGGTAGGTGGAGAAAGGGCTCTGAGGAGTGCTGAATTGCACTCCTTGAACATGCTTGTTTAATAATAGGAAAATTGGACACCACAAAATTGAGGGCAGGTGCAGGGAGGAGTCCTACAGGTCAGGGGACTCGCTCAAAACGATGGCTTGGGCGACATGCCTGAGAACCTATTTTGTCCGAGGTTCGAGGCAAGATGCAAGTGCAAAGTGATAGCTTTGCTCTGCCAAACGAACAAAAATGGCTACAATGCATTACATGTTCTGCTACTGTGCTGACTTGTAATGGTTATATTTTCAAGTTGAAATTTGGCCAGCTTGAAATGCCCCAAGATGAAAACTGAAGGAGACATTTGCACACAACATGAAAGAGTCCTTTCAATTTTCTACCTGCCCTCTCTTTGTTCATGTACTACAAGAAGATTTGCGTGCACACGTGTACACGCACGCACACACTGTAAAACACCAGGCTTTCCACTTTGCCTTCTACACCTGACAGAAATATTGACATTTACAAGAAAATCTTCGTATCTTTCTATTCTAGATTCCTGGTTGAAATCACGAACGAGAAAGAGGCTGAAGGCAAGTGCAGTAGCACCTATTTAGGCCTTGTGCTGACAGAAGTTATGGTCCATCCGTGCAAGACCCAGGCCACTGGCACAGCAGGCGCAGGAACAGCACAAGGGCTGGGTCTCCCAGTATGAATGGCCGGCAGCCCCAAGTGAGCATCAAAGGAGCACCCAGCCCCAGCCAGAGCAGGTCCACTGGTGGAGGGGATGTTCTGGGAGAGACCAGCTGGGTGGTCTCAGTGGCAGCAGATCCATCGTTATCCTATGCCCCCAGCCTTGCCTCCAACCAGTCCCTCCCCGGACCCATTTGGATCTACGCCAGCCAAAGAGATGGTGCAGGTCCAAGTAGGCTCATTGGGAACCGTGGCATGTCGAAGTAGCGAAGTAAAAACAATTTTTACTTATCTCTCCATTTCTCCCTAGTCCCTGGCCAGTCCATAACATGCAACAGACACTGCACCAGTACCACACAATGGGCTGCCCCAGAATAGGATTGTGCTGATAATCAAGCACTAAAAAGCCTGCCAACAACAGCAACCCCTACTAAACTAGAGTTTCCCAGAGACAAATAACCATATGGAACTGATCAATTAACAACAGCATGACTTTTTTGTTTAAATAAATGAAATTGTGGTTGAAGTGAAGAACTTCAGCACATTGCTGACTGCAGATGGGATGGGAACATCAGGGGAGTGTAACCTGACAATGTTGACAACAACCCCAAGCATCTCCCTATTTTTCCGTGGTGTCACGCCTGAGTTAGCCATGACTCATTTCACAAAAAGACTCATACTCGATTCAAAATGACTTGGGAATTTCTGGGGGGCAAGTTGCCATGGGCACGCGTTATGACTCACAGACAAGTCAAGTCGTGGGGGGCGGAGACTTGTCAATGATTCGCGACTCACGCTCAGTGACTCCAGCTCATCCCTGGTCTTTACAGTATTTCTCCGGTAAAAGAGAACTGGATTTTTTTTAACACAGCAGCAACCAAAACCTCAGGCAAATTTTTCCACTGGGGATTTGAATGTCATTTCCGAACCCTTTGCAAGTCATCAAGCTCCTAAATGTGAACCAGACATATAACAAAGAGCAACAAACCAGTAAAGCAGGAAACATGACACAAGATAGGATAAGCACTGCAATGGCTTTTCAGTGTCATGGAGCAGATCCAGCTCTAGAGTAGCATAACAAGTGTGGCCGCCAAACGTTAATGACACTGCATGTATTGTGAAGGAGGTAGCCATAAAACACTCTGACTGTAAGTTATTCATTCTTGTATGTTTGTCCCACCATTCAACTTGACAAGGCCCTCCCAGAAGGCTGAGTTCATGTTCCTTGTTCCTCCAGCTGCATCAGTTAGGATTTGTAGTGGAGGACATTAGTTGGAGTGCAAATGTCTAAGAATAGAGTCAAATGTGTTCCGAAGTATTATGTAGCCCAAGGCTTGCAGGCCTCCAGACTGCAGATGGAGAACTGTATCTGTGAATGCTTCCTCACATCCAAAATACCTGGCTCATAAAATGTTGCATCTCAGGGAGAAAACTTCTAGTCTAGTCTTCTCTCTGATATGTGCCATTGTGCCAATAATACTAGTATTATTATTAATTGTTGTTATTAATTATTATTATTATTATTATTATTATTGTAAGTGCAGGGAGGGTGTTGCTTTTAGGCAGGGCACCATTCAAACATACAAACGCTCCATTTGCAGCATAAGGCACGACAGTCAACACCACATGATATTTCTGACTATGTAAAACAACCAGCTCACGTGAAGAACAGCCTTGCCAGGCTTAAGGCGCAATCCAATAGCGCCCTTTGGCTGATACGTGTTGCTTGCGTCAGTGCAAATGAGCCATAAGGCACATCTGCACTGAGGACGGAGGTGCTGCGCCAACGCTGATAGCAGTGTCGGCCCAGGGACGATGCCACAGAGCCCGGGTAAGCTGCTTCTGTGCTGGCCAAATTTGGCCAGCACAGGGGCTTGGAGAGGGCAGGGGGAAGGTGAGAGGGGTACAAGGGGATAGAGGGAGGGCAGAGGGCAAGCAGGCCAACCCAGGGCTTGAGCGTGGATCTGGCAAACAGGCAAGATCCTAACCCCCGGCCCAATCCAATCTGACTTTGGCTGGCGCAGATCCGAGCAGCCCCATAGAGCTGGCTGGGGCTTACCCTGGGGTAGGGGGAAAATATCCCCTTACTCCCAGGGTAAGCTCCAGCCACTGCCTAACCTGCATAAGATGCAGCGACAGGACAGCCATCTTGCCTGTTCTAAAACAGGTTAGGACTGAGCTGTTCTCTTATTCGTGTTACATTTCTAACCTGCCGTTTTCTATCATGGAACTGGACTTGGTATTTCCCAGCTGTTACCCCAGAAGGTATTGACCCAACCAAGACCTCCTCAGCTTCAGCAGGGCGGCAGGATTCTGAGCCCTCAGGTCATGGTTTGCAACTATGCACTGAGCGATCTCACCTACAAGAAGCTGAAGAGGCTGGTACTTCACAGAACTGAACCTAAATTGACTTCTCCATCTATAACTAAAGTTTTCTTAGTCCAAAAGATCACAATGCAAATGAGAGCTGGTTGCGCTTCCCAATCATTTACTGATGTGCAAAAAACGGGAGCAGGACCATCAACAAGACTCGATGCATGGAGCTGATTTCAGCAGGACCACTCTTGCTCACGCACTCCTACTTTCTGTGTTTATTCCCACCTCCCTGCCTTCTACTACTTATGCCTGAAACAATCTCCTCTTATTTTGAAGCACATTCCACTTTACTTTTAGTTTCTTCCTCAAAATTCCATTTCTCAGCAAAGCTCAGTCACCTGAGATTTGCCTGCCTTGCAGCTTTGATATGCTTGTCCTGCCCATCTAATGCCAACTGTAAGCTCTCTGGTTAGGGATTGCATCATCTTCAGGTCTTGCACTACACAGTGCCCACAGTTAGTGTGAAGCACACTTTACACGGCAGCAGTTGTTCTGACACACTGGCACAATTTGGGACTCTGGGATACCTCGCTGAAGTGCCCTCCTCCCTTTTTAACAGATCGATTGTGTGGCCTTGGGCAGGTCAGTATCTCACAAGTGGCCTCGCTTTATCACTCAGAAGGCAAACACAATAAAGACTATAAAGCACCTACGAAATCAAGAGTACTATATAAATGACAAACAAAAGAAGCAATTTTGTCTACGTACTTTGGGTTGCCGCTTCTGTGGAAAAGCATTCCAGCTCTCTCTGTTAACAATGAGTCAGAAAAATTGCCCTTGTATAAAAGCAAAGGGTGTCTCACTGGGATGCTCCAATAAGAACCATGCCCTGAAGACCCAGAATGCAGCCTAACTTACTCAAGATCTGAGCTTGGCCTGGAGGTCTAAGTTTGGCCTGAAGCAGGCACATCTGGGAAGTGGATGGGCAGACACAGGAGTCTCTTTCTGTCTGGTGAAGTGCAGCTGCTGGGTACTTGTGCCAAGGAAGAAAAATCACTTCAAAGGACAGCACGCTCACTCCAAGATTTTCACATGTTTACCTAAAGGTCAAATGACTAGATCCATGTGTTGTTTAGATTTAGAACAGTGGTTCTCAAACTTTTTGGCACCAGGACCCACTTAGAGACAATCTGTTAGAGGGACAATCTGTCCCGGATCCACCAGAAGTTACATCATGGCTGGAAGTGCCATCAGTGTGACTCCAGACCCTGCTGCTTTCCTGATAATGTAGCAATCTCTCAGCCATTTTCCAACAGCATAGTGTATCAGAAAGGGGGGAAGCCTATTTACAACCTTGTCACAAGCAAAATAACCATACAGTATAGCTTTTCCTCTTTCCAATGTCCCATCTTCCCATCTTTTCAAAGACAGCTATACTAGGTGCTACGCAACCCACCAGAAATTGGCTTGCAACCCACCTAGTGGGTCCCTACCCACCATTTGAGAAACACTGCTTTAGAAAAATGGCTGCATTTCCTTCTGTCACATTGTTTGTTTCTCTGAGTCTCCACGTCCACAGCCAACAAACATTGGACTACCAGATGCTGAAAACCTTGGGAGCTTCCAGAGACATTTGTCTGGCTGCTACTGGAGGAAGAGGATAGACTACTGAACCTTTGATCCAATCCAGCAAGGCATTCTTAGGTCTCTCAGATTTACCTTGATGATTTATCTTGATGAAGTGAGTCCCATTTCTCCCATGTTCAATTCTTATACCTTTTTTGCTAGATTTTCCCTCATTCACACATTTAGAGTGGAATCCTAACCTGGACTTGGTTTTGGCACAAGTCACTTGTGCCAGCCCACGCCCATGCACCCTGACTCTTAGTGTGGACCAAATGCGCTTTATGGTGTATTCGCAACACTCCTGGGCCGGCACAAGTCACCTGTGCCACCCTAACTCCTGGTTAGGATTACACCCTCCATCATACAATTCACTGTAATCTCCTGGAATAGATATTAAACATGGCCAAATTAAGTATTGCTTTATTAATAAGTCACAAGAGATCTACAGAGAGTCACACTATGCACCACGTATAGAATTTTTTGATAAGGTAACTAAGGGCCCTATCTTATGAAGCACAGCACTGCCGGTACGCTAGTAAAGCTGGTGTACGTGTTGTAAAAGTGCTGTAAGGCACTCCAGCACTGGTGGTACAAGCGTACCACTGTTGCTGGGCCTCAGCATCAAGAAGACTAGTTGCTGAAGTGCTGGGTGGTGAGTATCATTGGTGGCACGGCTTTTCGGGATGGGGGGAAGGTGGGGAGACAGCGGAACTGGGCAGAGGGAGGGCAGACCAGGGGGAGGATCGGACCTGCGAGGGGAGTAAGGATGGTAGCAGAGTCTGCTGCCAAATCCTGAACCCCCTCCCAAGCTGCGAATGCCCACACTGCATTTCCTTCATTCTGCACCTGCTCAATAGTGGGCGCAGATCCAAGTAGACCCATTGGGACTGCTGAGGCTCTATAATGAGGTAAAGGAACCAATGTTCCCTTACCTCGAAGAGACCTCTGGCTGCTTCCCTGACTGCACAGCATACAGCAGCCGCCATTTCGGGGCCGCTGTAATCCTGGGTGCTGGGGACTGAGCTGTAAGGAAGTGAGAAATTGAGGAGCAAGTCTTCCTCTGGTGTACACCATCTGATTCTGCAAACAGGGAGACTACAGATACGCCTCCTGAACATCACAGCCACACAACCCAGAGCAGCTTGAGTCATATTTTAAACTAATCTGACTTCCATCCATCGTGCCCTATGGCAAAGTGTTTCACAGACCAAGTAGTCATCAACAACTATGAAGGCCTTCTGCCTTTTGTTTGCTTTCAAATCTGCTTCCTAATGACTTTACTATGTGTCCTTTTGTTCGTTTCCTTCTGGCTAAGAGTACAGATATTTCCTGTTCATGCTCACATTCATACATTTTTGGCAGCTTAGTACATAAGTTAAGGAACATAAGACAATTGTTCACCTTTTCTTCATTAGTTTTTATTCTTTCACATTAAATTCCCATCCGAGATTCCAGTTTTATCTCTAACCATCATGAGGACCAAAAATGTGTTTTTATATGGTCACAAGGATTATAAAATTGCAGGAAGGGTCCTTGGGATATGCCAAAGTACTACAAATCATGGGGGCCAGACCATGTCAAACTCTGCATCACAGGAATGTCTAAAGGCATAAATGAGTCACAGAGAACGTAATACACCAAGCAGCTGAAATTAAAAGTGGCCAAGGGCTGCTTCACAGGCCATAGTAAAAGTAAGTACACATTACAACTTCACAATGTGCACAGTCCAACACGTAATGCAAGAGGGAGCTACACCTTTTTCCACCTTTAACTGTATAACACTTCAGAAATACCTGAGAAATGGTCCTTTCATGGATCCCCATGGCTTGTTTCTGAAGTGTTGGGGTGATGTTCAAGAAGAGATCCAAAGAGATCTCAGCTTTGGGGAAGGAACCAGGAAATCTCTCTTTAAAAAAACACAAAAAACTTTCATCATCCAAGAGTCAGATGTTCTTCCGTATGCCTCTTTCCAGTTAAATGAAGTGGGGCAACCAGAATGATACTTGGCATTTATCTTGTGAGCACATCATGACAGCATTTCCTGTTCCCTATCCTGTTAAACAAGATTGTCCTTTTCTTCAACACTTGGTCCACAGCATTAACTAGAAAAGGTAAAAATCGAGAGAGGAAAGGCGAAAAATCAAAGTTCAAGGAATGATAACAGGGCACTACAGCAGTGGTTCTCAAACTGTGAGTTGGGACCCACCAGTGGGTCGCAAGTCAATATCAGGTGGGTCATGAAGCACCTAGAGCAGCCATATTGAAAAGATGGGCAGATGGGATGCTGGAAAGCAGGAGGGCTGTGTTGTGTCAAGGTTGTAGATAACGTTTTTTCTTTCTGATCTACTTTGCTGTAGGAAAATGGCTGAGAAATAACCCAATATATTGCAGCATTATCAGGAAAGCAGCAGGCTCTGGCATCACAATGACGGCACTTCCAGCCATGCCATTACTTCCGGTGGGTTCTGGGCAGACTGTCATTCTAACAAGTGGGTCCCAGTACTAAAAAGTTTGAGAACCAGTGAACTATAGTCAACGCATGAAACTGGGAAGTGATGAGGAGGAAATGCCAGTCCTTTGTTTTGAGCCTCAGATTTCTAGAAATACAAGCCTGCTCATGAGTGGATGAAAGATGAGATCTTAGAATCTTCATAATCTTCCTTCATCCGACTGAAGGAACCCAAAGGCCACTATGTCCAACACTCTACCCAACGTGGAGGGTAAAGGAATGCATATCAGCCCAAAATTAGCCAACTACCGTGCACACAATATGGTTCCAGTAATACTAACATGTATAGTGATCAATAGATGCTATGCCAAACAGAGATATTTAAATGGATCCAACAAGCAAGCCATGATGGCGAAAAGCCTCTATGGGGAACAGGAACAATGACCTGGGCAAATGCCAACTACAGGGATCAATTAAATGCTTAGTATGGGCCAAAATCAATTCAACATTTCTCCCCAAAAGGACATATTATTTGGAGGGAGGGGTCAAAAGGAGCAACAATCTAACTTCGTCTGCATCTGATGCCCCAGAAGATTGTGGAGGGGGCACTCCTCTAGATCTCAGATCACAAAAAACAGGCCAGCTTATGAAACATAACATCAGCGCAGAGGCTCTCCAGAACGTTACACATCTAGTAGTTAGGGACTCTTTACAGTTCCGTGTCCTAAATCCATTAGTGATCAACTGATTTTTTTTGTACAATATTCATAGTTTCATCCCCCTGCATTTTTCCAGCTCATATTCTTTCGTTCATTTTTTCCCCTCTCCTTGATTTCTCCTGTCATTTTCCTCCTCTTCCCCAACCTCCCATCATTGGAGGGGAAAGGGTGGTTTTAGGCCCTGGGCTAAGACTGGGCGTGGGGGGGGGGATGGATGGAGGGGCGGGCGGAGGCGCTGGCCATTTACGTACGTGCAGTCCTGGTTGTAGGAGAAGCAGCTCAGCACCTCAGGCTCCCCCTCTCCGGCTGCGGCCTCCATAGACAACGGTAACGCCAAAGCCCCGGACTCGATTTCGCCTCCTCCCCGGGGTCAGGCGCCTCCCCAGCCTTAGGGTCCTTCTTCCCTGTCACCGCTCCCCGGATCCGGGCAACACCAAATGCAACAACAAGTCCCGCAGCCACCACCGGCCCGAGGGCGGAGCCATCTTGCCTCCTCGAGTTTTCCTATTGGGCGGCGAGAGTTCGAACGGGGCGACCTCGCCCCGCCCCCGACGGGGTTCCGTTCACGCCCTCGATCGCCGCACGGAGCAAACCACTCGGGCCACGCCCATGAAGCCAACAGGGCCGACAGCGATTGGCTGC
Source organism: Lerista edwardsae (assembly GCA_029204185.1). Lineage (NCBI taxonomy): Eukaryota > Metazoa > Chordata > Lepidosauria > Squamata > Scincidae > Lerista > Lerista edwardsae. Next base: position 5,953,310 of record JAJKFI010000094.1, read on the forward strand.
AGGGGAGGAAGCCGCTGACAGTGGCCACGTGGTTGTGTTGTGGTGGTTGCATCAGACTGGGAAGGTGGCAGCCGTGGGCGGCAGGTGGGCAGGGAAGTCTGAGGCGGCGGCCAGCTGCAGCTGGTGACGCGGGTGTCAACTCCTTTCGCTGTGCCCGCGATTGCTTTGCATTTTAACGGCACTCTCTCTTTTTTAGCTGGTTATGCCGATGTTTACGGTGAGCTTTTGCAACCTCTCTCTCTCTCTCTCTCTCTTACCATAGAACCTTTATTGGCATATATACGAACATAGTAACATACATATATACAAGTTTAACCATGCAGAAAGGCAGCTACCTTTCCCATTAAGTATATTTATTTATTATTATTTATTTAAGAGATTTCTACCCCACCTTTTCTCTGCCAAGGCAGATGTCCAAGGCGGCGGCTTACAATTATTGGAGGGGGGGGAAACAAAAAGTATAGTACATAAAAATAACAAAACAATAAACTAGGCAATAAAAATATAAATAAAAAAACAGAGTAAAAAGAATTGTTGGAGGGGGTACAAACTATTTACAATGCAGGATTTATAGCCACATTAAATTCCTATAAGGTCTACTCAGAAATAGACAACATTGCATTCATTGGGACCTACTCCCATGTAAGCATGTGTAGGTTGGCAGCCTTAGTAGGCACGTTATTTAAACAGCATTACTACTTAAGAATGCCCCTCAAGCTGCAATCCACCGCCAACAGCCGTACTTGAAAATATTTGCAGAAGAATGCAACCTGCCTTTCTTATGAGTAAACTGGCACAGGGTGGAGCTGCATAGGCTATAATGATGGTAAATGGATATGGATTCAGAATAGGCAATCAGTCAATGTACAAGTATTTGTTTCACTCATAGGTCACCGGAAATGTATTGTTGCAAAACAAGCTCAAAGAAAAAAATGCAGACAAAATGCAGAAACAAAAGCATATGAAGATGACATCAAGAAATTAATCATAGAAGATTTTATAAAAAGTATGACAGTGTATAGCAAGTGGTCGCCGCATTTCAATGATCTGTAGAAGCTGACTGAATATTTCCAGCTGCCAGTTCAAACAGCTCTAGCATATAAATATCAAAGGTAGCCACATAAGCTAGGAGACAGCAAATTATTTGCAAGTTTCAAAAGCCCAGTAGTTACAGGAGTTTGAAAACAGTGATTGTTATCCCACAGCAATGGAAGGATTAAAAAAAGAGACCCCTGATGTGCAGCTAAGCAGGAAGAGTTTGGAACTACTGATACTTTGCCATCTGATTCTATTAAATGTGTAACTTGCTTATGTACCAGGATCCTATGCCTGATTCAGAAGCCCACTACATTCAGGGCACAATTCTAACCAACTTTCCAGCACTGGGGTTAGGGCAATGGAGCTCTGAGGTAAGGGAAGAAACATTCCTTTACCTTGGGGAGCCCTCTGTGACTACTACTCCACTGCAGGATACAGCACATGCCCTACTGGCAGAGCTATGCCAGTACTGGAAAGTTGGTTAGGATTGCGCCTTTAGAGTGCAATGCTAACTTGGAGTTAGGCTGGCATAATTAGGCCAGCAAAGTTTGGCTGGCACTAGGGACACCATAAAGTACTGTATGTTTAGACCACTCTCGAAGTCAGAGGCCAGCACATAGACATGTGCCATCCTCACTGACTCCCAGAATGGTCCACACGTGCTTTACGGGGGCCCTTGTGCCAACCAAACATTGCTGGCCCAACTCCAGGTTAGGATTGTGCCCTCAATGGGCTTAGTTCCAAATAACGGTGTACAGGTTTGAGATTCTCTTTTTTTATTATTATTTACTATCAAGAATGCTGTATGCCAGCAGTTCTCCTCCTTTTTAGCACTAGGACCCATTTTTTAGAATGACAATCTGTTCAAGACCCACCAATAGTGATGTCATGGCCAGAAGTACCATCATTGTGACACCAGAGCCTGCATTCTCAGAATCTGTTGAGAATGCAGCGGTAAATTGGGTTATTTCTCAGCCATTTTCCAATAGCAAAGTGAATCAGAAAGAAAAAAGCCTATTTATAACTTCAACACAAGGAAAACAATCATACAGCCCCACCTTTTTACCATCCCACATTTTCAATATGCTTGCCCTAGATGCTTCACAACCCACCTGAAATTGGCTCGTGATCCACTAGTGAATTCTGACCCACAGTTTGGGAACCACTGCTGTATGCTGTAAAATTCTATGGAAATAATAAAATAATTATAATAATGAATAGAATTAATAGGACTATGTATCTGGTTGTCACTAACAGATCAAGTCCGTACTCAGATTTGCAAATGGTGGAATGAACATAGATCCACCTTTCACAAAATTTAATCCACTATGTACATTTGTTGTTGTTGTTTTCATTTTTCCATCCCCATTACAGAATACTCAATGTATGGCTAACAATCAGAGAGATAAAACAGTACAAAACAAATACCAAATAAACAGAATAAAGTATCAAAATGCAAACATCTACAACAGACAAATACAAAATAAACACAGTTTTAGAAGGGAGTGACTTGGCCCACCAGAAGATTGTGCCATGAAGTAAATGTTTTGAACAGGTGGCAGAACACTGGGATGGACAGGGCTTGAATGATGTCACAAGGCAAAGAGGTTCACAAACTGGGTGCCACTGCAGAAAAGGCCTGTTCGTGTTACCAGACACATCAGTGAACACAGAAAGCCTCACCAAATTACCTTGTGGTCAGCAGGCACATGCAGGAGGAAGATAGTCTGTCAGGGATCTTGATGATCCTATTTAAGACTTTAAAGTTAACATTCCCACGTGCAGAGTTTGGAATGCTAAGTTTTGCAGGAGCCTGAAAGCTCTGAAGATGAGAGGGAGGGGCCGCATTATAGAGGAACTCAGGCTCTGCAACACTTAGTGTTTCCCCACAAGGATCACCACCCTGAGGTATCCCTCAGCATCTCAGCATCTGAGCACATCTGAGCACAGCCTGGAAATGGATGGCAGCTAGTATAGTAGCTACCACAATGGGATCACATGATTTCAATATTTGGCACCAGTCAGCATTCTAGCAGCAGCATTCTGCATGAGTAGCAGTTTATGAACAGTTTTCCAGGGCCATTTCTGGAAATAAGCCCAGTTGAATTCATTTCTGAGTTATTATCAGGCTGTGCAGTGCCTAAACACCATGAATGAGAATTTAAATAGATATTCATGTCCTTAGCAAGATAAATTGTTGTGTTAATTGGTGGAATTTGTCTAAGGGCCCAATCCTATCAGGCTTAGCATGGGCGGTACGAGTGTACCGCCTGTACTACTGTCATAAAAGCGCCGTAAGGCACTTCCCGCACCTTAAGGTAATGTTAAGCCATTACCACGAACACTAGGCCAACACTGGCCCACCATTTCTCCCCACTGCTCGGAGGCGGCAATGTGATACGGGGAGGCAGTAGATGCAGAGGCCACCAGCTTGCTCTGATTCCAGATTGGGCACGATGGCTTTACTGGGTGGAGGGAGGGACAGAACGGGGGTGGGACAGGTGATGATCTTTGCTGCCAGATCCTAATCTCTTATGTTGGGCTGCATAGCTAAATAGCCAGTGCAAACGTGAGGAGCCCCATAGGTAGCCCTGCACCCTTACTCTGGGGAAGGGGACTAACATCCCCTTCCCCCAAGGCGCCTCTGGAACCTGCCTGGCATCAGTAGGATGCAGTGGTAGCTGTTCAGCTACCACTGCTCCTATAGGCGCATGGGCAACATAGGATTGGGCTGTAAGTCGCTTGCAGATTATAAGGCAGACTTCCATTCTATGCTTTGGAGGTTAGGCTCCAATGATTACAGCAGAATTGCCAGCTGCTTTCCAGCCTCTCTCAACCCTCTTCCAACAATATGGGCATATCACCGGCTCCACCATGAGGCAAGTTGAAGTGGTCACCTCAGGCACCAGATTGGTTGGGGGTGGGAGACGATACCCAACTCTCTCCAGCTGTCTCCTTCCACTCCCTGGCTTAGAAAAGGAACAAGGGACAGAGGAGATGAGGAAATGTGAAGGTGAGAAGAGTGTTGAACGTGTGCGTGTGTGTGTGTGCATGTGTGTGAGGGGGGGAGGTACAAAATTTTTTAACACCCCCATACCCTCATCACACACATTCAAAAATGTTTAAGCACCCCCCCCATATGACATTTTTACGTCCCTCATATAACAACCCATAGGCCTCTATGGCAAAAACCAGAAGTACCTTTTGGAGGCCCAGTCCTAAACTTGGTGGAACTCACCTGCCTTAGTAGTATGAGTGTACCGCCTGTGCTGGTGTCGCAAAGGTGCCTCTGGCACTTTCCTGGTGCTGGTAGGATGCAGCAGTAGCCTTTTGGCTACCACTGCACCTCCAGCACACAGGCAGCATAGGATTAGATGACACCCACTTATGGCTTGGTGACCAATCCATCAATAGTATTTATATACCGTTTTTCAACACAAAGCTCACAAAGCGGTTTACAGGCAAATAGTAATAATAAAGTTAAATGGCTCCCTGTCCCCAAAGGGCTCACAATCTAAAGTAAAATGCAGACTACCACCAGCAACAGCCAGTAGAAAAGACACTGCGCAGGGGTGAAGAGGGACAATTACTCTCTCCCTGCTGAATGTAAGAGGAGCACCACTTGAAAAAGTGCCTCTTGCCCAGTTAGCAGGGGTTGTAACCAGTGGTGCCATTCAAATGAATTAACAACCAGTTGTATGATGTCATAGCCGGAGCCAAAAAAACCTGAAGCCAGCCGAGGTAAGCGAGTGGGCGGGGCCCGGCCATTTAACAACCAGTTCTATAGAAGCTGGGCGAACCCCCTGGATTTCACTACTGGTTGTAACCAAGGCAATGTACCCCCCTGCTGCCTTAGCTATTCCAGTGAGAGACTGGCACATTATTGGGGAAAGGGGGGCAGCATTTGATACGCTACCTCAGGGGGTCAGGTAATCTTGCACTGGCCCTGAAGAAAAACATGTTCTCTGAACCTCTCCCCCACTCCTGCACCTGTGTCCAGCCTACAATTTGAGATTACAACCCTAGACTGTATTTGTAGTGGCACTGAAAAGATACTTGTTTTTAAAAATACTTTGAAAGACACATCACTTGCGTGAAACAAAGCTTGAGTTAGAAAAGAACATGAGCACCTTTGGATAGTTCTTTATGAGAAATGGCTACATCGTTTGGGACTTTTTAGTTTCCAAAAGAAGCAACTAAGCAGGGGACATGATCAAGGCATATGAAATTATGCATGGGTTAGAGATAGTGGGTAGAGATTTTTCTCCCTCACTCACAATATTGGAGCCAGGGGTCATCCAGGGAAACTGACTGGGGAGAGATTCAGAATGGATAAAGGTACTTCTTCATACAATGCATAATTTCCCTGTGGAATTCATTGCCACAAGATGTGGCAATGGCCAGTAGCTTGAATGGTTTTAAAAGGGAGCTGGATAAATCCACGGCGGAGAGGTCTATCAATAGCTACTAGACACGATGGGTATTTGTCACCTCCCATTTCAGCAGGAGTATGCCTCTGAATACTAGTTACAGAGGAGCTATAGAAGTGGAAATGAGCCTTTCTCTCCTGCTCGTGGGCTTCCCAGAGGTAACTGGTGGAGTCACTCTGGGAAACAGGCTGATGGACTAGATGGGCCTTTGGCCCTGACCCAGCAGGGCTTTTCTTATTGCTGCTACCGTCTGTTTCTGAGTGGCAGAGTGTTGCTCACCCAGTTACAGATGCACTAAAACCAACCCCCGGCCCTCCCTATTCTTCTTAATAGGGAAGAATTGAAGCCAGGGGGCGGGCTTAGCGGCCATGTTGGTAAGTGCAAAACATTGCTCATTCCAAGCATTTCAGATTGCTTTGCGCATGATGTTTAGGGCTGAATAGTTTACTCCTGAAGTAAAAACTCACGAAAATAACAACGTGTGATCGTGGAGAAACATTACTGGTAACCGTATTATGAGTTAATATGCAATTCCAAGGTTTAATTCCGCGTAATTATATTACTGAACATACCGGACGAAATGCTGTCTATTTAAACTCGGATTGCACTGTTTTGACAGACTTATTTTTTGAAATCTACACAAGCAGAAATAAAACGGCCATGCCCCATTAAAAAAATGTCTGTTAATGTTCAGAATTTCAAAAATATTACCGGTCGTTTTATTGAGCCGATGTAATGTGAATACATGAATCCTTCCGTGGAAATTAAATCCCATTTTTCGTTCAGCGATTCGCACACCCGTATGCAGAACACGCAGGCATGCTTAAAGACGTTGAAATTAACTTTTACACGCGCGCCGTGCGAGCGAGAGAGCCCCTCCGTCGGCAATCCTCGTCGTTCGCGGCGCTGATCTGAGTCAGCCATATTGCTCAGTCCAGGGCTTCAATTCTATGATGTCATGGCTTCTCCAGTCATCTAACCTTCTTGACTAAAACCCTCAATTTCTTTTAGTCTCTGTGGACAGTTGCCATTTCCACATTGATAAAAGATAAAAGAAAATATAGTTACAGTATGGCCCTGAGCCAACATAGCAAATGTCATAGCTTGTTTCCTATTGCAGTCAGGCTTGAGAGGCTACTGCTGGCCAAAGTACACAAGCTATGGGAGATCTATCTTTGTCTCTCGCTCCCAATGCCTTTTTTAAAAAAATCAAAAGCATGTGCAGGGCAAGAGATGTGGAGTGAGGCCACAGCGTGTGTATGGGCATTAATTACCCCATTCTGCTGCCTCTACTCCCCCGCCCCCAAGCTGCTACTACCTAGGTTGTGGCGAGGGGAGGGAGGCAGTCCAGTACATGCAGATTTTTACATTTTGAAACCTTCCTTTCTCCAAGGAACACCACTACATGGTTGTTGGGATATTGAAGGAAGTCCCTAGAAATTTACAGGCCTGAATGGGGAAAGGCCTAACATTAGGCCGACTCGGGGTAAAGTGCTGAGTCATTCAGGCCTAGCCATAGAGGAAAGATCACTAGAGGCAGCATGACGTCCTGTTCTTGAAGCCATGGGTATACAAATATGGCTGACTCATATCTTTCCCGCCAAGAAGGTCGAATGCCGCAAATTCATGAATAAAAATCTCCCTGCACGTTTGTAAAAGTTAATTTCAACCTCTTTAAGCATGCCTGCGTGTTCTGCATACGGGTTTGCGAATTGCTGAACGAAAAATGGGATTTAATTTCCACGGAAAGATTCATGAATTCTCATTACATCAGCTCAATAAAACTACCGTTAACTGTGAGTGCATTATTTTTTGAAGCTGTGTAATTTCTCGTTGTTCCTAGCAGTCTTATTCACCATTTTCTGACACCCACTGTTAATGGTCTAGAAGGTAAGAAAAAAAATATTTTCCCCCTCCTTTTTTCCCCCTTCCCGTTTACACTTGTTTTCCCACCTTCCATTTTCTACTGTAATATTTTCGAAATGCTGAACATTAACAGAATTTCTTTTATGGGGGGGGGGTGAGTGTAGAAGTTTAAAAAAATACTCTTAATAGCCTAGAAGTAAAAAAGAATTACTCTCATATTGACAACTTGTGTTATACATTGAGAGATTTTAATGTAATTTTCCTACATATTTATCTAATTTTTGCCCACCCTCCCCTTTTTTTCTTTCCTTCCCGTTCACACTTTATTTTTGGTTGTGTAGATTTCAAAAAAGTCTGTCAAAATAGTGCAATCTGAGTTAAAATAGACAGCATTTCGTCCGGTGTGTTCAGTAATATAATTATGAGGAATTAAACCTTGGAATTGCATATTAAATCATAATAAGGTTACCAATGATGTTTCTACACGATCACACGTTTTTATTTTCGTAAGTTTTTATTTCAGGAGTAAATTATTCAGTCCTAAAAAGTACCAGAAAAGCAATCTGAAATGCTTGGAATCAGCATTGTTTTGAGTGAACCAACATGGCTGCTAAGCCCGCCCCCTGGCTTCATTTGGTTCCTATTGATTCTTAAGGCATGCTGCCTCTAGTGATCTTTCCTCTATGGGCCTAGCAGACCAGCAGTAAAGTGCTGAGTCATTGTGACTCAGCTTCAACCTGGGGATGAGATAATATAATCTCTGATTGGATGCTGGGGACTATTTAATCAAGACCAGAAACACCTGTGGTTAGTTGCTGGAGATGTAAGTGCTGCTGTTGGAGGAGCTTTGCTCTACCCGTTACCTGTTCTTTGCTGCAAGATACTGTCTTCTGAGAATATAGAAGTTCTTGCTACCCTAATCTCTGTTGTCTGAATGATTCCTTGAAGCCTTTCCAAGCCTCACAGCTGCAAGCTGCTTCTATGCTATCATCATCTTTTTGTCCTCACAACAACCCTGTGGGGTGGGAGAGGCTGAGAGGTAGTGACTGGCCCAAGGCCACCCAGGAAGCTTCTTGGCTGAGACCTGAATCTTTACCAGGTGCAGAACCACTATACGCTATCCTGGCCTCAGTTGTCTTCTCTCTGCCCCTGTAGCTAATCACAAGACGGGTGGAAAGATTTAAGTCAGGGAAATGGTGCAATAAGGTTTAAACCATCCCCTCATGATCACTGCATCCCTAATCAAAATCCTGCCTCTCAGTTGCTTCTAAGCAAAGGGTCTCCCACATACCTGTATATTACGTATTTTGGTCCTAGGCATTCATAGATTTTCACTAGCAGTTCCTTACTGATAAGGTGACCAACTTTTTTACAGTGAAAAGGAGGACACAAATAAATTGAAGAAAAAAATATCTTAAATAAAAGAAACATTTTATTCATTGCAACAATAATACACTATAATATGATAAATGCATAATAAAAACATTTGTAACATTTTATATTGTAATTATGCTTACATGCCAACAGGGTTGTATAAACTTGTAAATAAAATGATACATATTTGGAAAATTTTAAATAGATAATGAATTACTAAAACGTGAATTGTGCTTACCTGTGTATGATTGAATATTCACTGAAAGAAAGAAATAATTACCGTGAGTCTACTGCGTGCGTATGTGCCGTGTCGTGTTTTGGTAAGAAGTACATAAGAACATAAGAAGAGCCCTGCTGGATCAGGCCAAAGGCCCATCTAGTCCAGCTTCCTGTATCTCACAGCGGCCCACCAGGTGCCCCAGGGACCTGGGAACACACCCAACTCGTGTGTTCAACACAACCCATTGTCAACTGGGTAGTTTGGAGGGGGACACATGACCCAACCAAAGGCAGGGCACCCTTCGCCAATGGCGCCCGATGGCATTCTGAAGAGGGTGAAGAGAGTAAACAAAGCCACTTGCGCACGGCACGCTCTCTCAAGGTCTCCCGTGCGGAGCGCATGCATCTCATAATGGCGTCTCGCCGCACTGTACCAAGTGTAAATCACAGGCTCATATGCCCTCTAATAAGTTCTGGGCCCCTATGAGTCTGTGATTTTTTCAGCAGCGTGGACCTTAAGCACAACAAGGCTCACAACCACTGCTACTAGTCTGGGCCCAAAGTTAAGAATACTTCCTCAACCTTAAAATTCCCCAGGCTAAACAAGTCCCAACTACAGGGACTTTTTCCAACGAGTAACTTAAAATTTGGTAAGCGTGCCACTTTAGCCACTGAACCTTATCTGGTTCCAAAGACAACCAAAGCTTCTAGTAAATTTAATTGTAATTTATTGATAAACAAGGGTTACACAACTAAGAAAGCATACAAGAACTAACAGAGATACCTTATAAAACAAAGAAAACTAGGCTCCTATCACTGACTAGGCCCTAGTTGTTCACCTTGTTCCTCAGACAGCAATTCCAGTCTTGCAAAGGGATGTCTGCAGGTTTGCAAGCTTTATCAGGTCTGATGATTTTCTTGGAGGATGATCTGGAGGAGTCTTGCAGTTTGGAAGGTCTTGATGGTGGTTGTGCCGCCACACTCCTCAGGCTCAATCAATTAGCCTATCAGGGTAAAGGGGCCATCTCCTGTTTTCAGCACTAGCTACAGTAACCTTTCTGAATAGCTTGCATTCCTGACCCCAGCTATAACTTCACACCTTTTACAAACAACCAATGAAACAAGCTCTCTCAATCCTGCTTGTGTTACAATTCTTTCAAAATAAAGTCAAGCCAGGGCCTAGCTTTTTCTTGTTTGCTCTTTACACCGAGCCTTGACGAATCGTCATGTCAAATACAAATACGTCACATCACATGCAACGGAGCGGATCGGCATCGATCGAATATGGAGATTTACAGATTAATCTTCAAATATTGAAAAGGAGGACATGTAGGAGAACACTTTTCGAGGGAGGACAGAACTTACAAAAGGAGGACTGTCCTCCCTAAAGGAGGACGGTTGGTCACCTTATTACTGAGCAAGGTTTTTAGTTTCAAGCTGAATAATATTTGTGATTAATCTATGACAGTCGATCCACAATTGCTTGATCTTATGATGCAATTTACTGTACACATTACGTGGCAGGAAATTCAGGGTTTTTTTCTACGCTGTCAAGGAACTGCAACCAATCCCAGAAGCTACCTGTGCATGTGCAAAGAAAATTTTTTGTTACATTTACACTTTTCATTCTTAGTTGTAATCTTGAAAACTGTCGGTGTCTATATGAAAAAGATATCGTGTGGTTTGCCCTAAGGCGATACTCATTCCTAAATGCATGGGTTGTCTATCTCTGAGCCTTTGCTACTTTTGAAAGCCTGACAAGCAATTCATGCTGCCCTCTAGTGACAGCTCAACACATCCTCTCTGAAAATGAAGACAGACATTTTCCTCCTGAACCTCCCCCATCTATGTACATTTACTTGATAGCAGCCCCCCCCCGACAGCTAACTACAGGACCTACTTCAGGATAGGCATTAAGATTACAGCACTTCTGAACAAACACTTGCAAAGGCAAATATCTCTTGACAGGTTTATGTATGGAATTTATCAGGAAATCCCAATGTTCCTCAGGCCATTTCAGTGAACCATCTAGAAGACTTGAACAAAAGATACCATCAATGATAACTGATTAATGTTGAGTTCTAGGGAAGAAAGGGAAATGTCAGTTTCCAACTGGCAGACCTTATCTCAGTTGAGCCACAATTCATGTTTTCAAACTTCTCCAAGGGCTTAGGGTTATATTCTCTCTGCGTGGCAACTACTGTTTTCTGTCCCCAGACTTTTCAGTATAAGGGCCACATAGTATACCGTATTTCCCCATGTATAAGACGCACCTTAATTTTGGAGCCAGAAATTTGAAAAAAAATGTACCACCACACATAAAGTTACTGAACTCAAGTTTTATTCATAAAGCTACTCATCACTGCCCCCCCGGTACTCCCATCATTTGCCTCCAGCCCCCCCTCAGTACTCCCATCATGTGCCTCTAGCCCCCCCTCAGTACTCCCATCATGTGCCTCCAGCCCCCCCTCAGTACTCCCATTATTTGCCTCCAGCCCCCCCTCAGTACTCCCATCATATGCTTCTATCCCCCTCAGTAGTCCCATCATATGCCTCCACCCCCCTACGGTCTTCTTACTTTACAGGCTCTCTTCTCTGATCGCGGCACTGCAGCTTGACTAGGAAGTACCGTGGTGGCCGAGACTTGGAAATGAAATCCCAATCTCGGCCACCGCGGTACTTCCTAGTCAAGCCGCAGTCCCGCGATCAGAGAGCCTGTAAGGTAAGAGGACCAACCATAGTCCTGCAATTGAACAGGAGAGAGAGGTATTGAACACTGGGGGGGGGGCTCATTTTAGCTCTACATGCACAGTTAGGCTCAACACCCTGATGCACACCCCTTGTATAAGACGCACCCAGTTTTTAGAGCCCAAATTTTTTGAAAAAGGGTGCATCTTATACTTGGGGAAATACAGTAATTTACAAATTCTCACGGGATAAAAAAAAATCAGTTTTATAAATGAATGAATAAAATTTAAGAGTGCAGTCCTAACCTAGAGCTAGGGCAGCATAGTTAGGACAGCAAACTTTGGCTGGTACAAGGGACACCAAAAAGTATGTGTGGACCACTCTCAGAGCCCCCAGTGTTCAATACCTCTCTCTCCTGTTCAATTGCAGGACTATGGTTGGTCCTCTTACCTTTTTGCCTCTCTCCCACAACAAAAGCCCTGGCTTTTCGATGAAGCCTATCTTAGTTCTATTTTACAGTGGACGGATGAGATTTCTTTGACTGCTCTTGGCAAATTTTTGTTGGATATAATTAAGATTAATACAGCCCGAGAGTCCAATTTAAAGTTTTAGTGTTTTAGGGGACGTTCCTAAAATTGTATTTTGCACCTTGTGTATGTTTGTTTGTGTTTGTTATGCCAATAAAGGTATCTCTCTCTCTCTTATCTCTCTCACTCTCAGAGCGCAATCCTAACCTGGAGTTAGGCCAGCACAGTTAACTCCAGCAAAGTTTGGCTAGCACAAAGGCCACAGTAAAGTGCGTTTGGACCACTTTCTGAGTCGGGGGATGGCACGTCTGATCCAGAGTGTGATCCAAAGAAACTTTATGGTGTCCCTTGTGTGGGCCAAACTTTGCTGGCCTAACTACACCGACCTAACTCCAGGTTAGGATTGTGCTCTCAAATAATCACCTCAGCAGCTGGAAAGTATGTAGCTGTGCTAGGGGCCACACTGCTGGAACTGTTCTTTCTCTTTGAAGAGCCAGGAGTCTAGTCTGAAACCTGCATTATGTTGACATGTGTCTTTGACATGTGACAAAGGGCACAATCCTAACCAACTCTCCAGCACCAGGGTAAAGGCAATGCAGCTCCGAGGTAAGGGAACAAACATTCCCTTAGTTTGAGGAGGCCTCCGTGACTGCCCCCCAACTGCAGGATACAGCACATGCCCCATTGTCACAGCTACATCAGTGCCGCAAAATTGGCTAGGATGGCGCCCAAAGTGTCTTTGACTGAAAGACACATAACAGCACTCTAAGTAAGATCATGCACTTGGGTAGTTGCACATGTAGTTGCAGTCCATTAAAAAATACTGCCGTTCCATGGGGTGAACTGTATTGCTGTAATATGGAAAGGATGTTCCACCTTAACTTTACAGGAGAAGTTAAGCAGCAGGAGCACTGATGGCTTCTTAATCGTCACTGAAAGTGAGCAGAGTAATCAAGTGGGACGGAGTGGGTGGGGGTTATTACGCAAGGTTAACTTATGCTACTCTTTTTTAATTTCGATGGATCAGCCCAGAGTATTCTTGTTAGTAATTGTGTCTATATTATTAGTAACGTATCTATATTGTTCTCTTCATGCTTCTTGCACATTGGTGAATAGTGAGGGAAACCCACTGAACAGTGCTTTATATGCATTTGTGAAGAATAATGGGGGCTGGGGTTCTCTATTAGAGAGAGACTACCATGTGTGCGAATGCTTCATTTACATGAGCCTAATGATGTGACATAATGGGCAGACACATCCATTAGACAAGGTAATGTAGGTTGCATCAGTAGCAGACTGCAGGGAAATGAGAGGGTGGCGGATTGAAGGTGCCCTTCACCCTGAGTCTGCCACCACCACTACCACCACCACCACCACCGTTGCCTCCCTTCAGCCCATCCTTGGTGCAACTTGCTCCGATCTGCTCTCTACTTGGTAAAAGTGAGTGGAAAATGGATCACCCCACCCACTTACCTATGCTCCTTTAATACTTTCCTTTAGTTGTGGAACTGAACTTCAAGTGCAGAATGTTGAGTTTGATTTGCAGAGACTGCAAATCAGTGGAGTGAAGGAACTCCATTCGCAATCCACTTAAATTGCAAGTGGAGGAAGAAACCGTATGAGGAGAACAGTGAGTGGCTGATGTTGTTGTTGTTGATGATGATGATGATGTAGAGGCTGCAGACGAAAGGGCCGAGCCAGCAGCGTGGAATCTTCTGCGAGGACATGTTTTAAATGGTTCCTCTGGTGATAGCAAACCTGGAATATGGATAGCAAACCTGGAGTAGATTATCACAAGGTATCTGTGGCCAACCCACAGCTTAAGGGCTACAAATGGCACAGGTAGCAAAGGGTTATTATGGCAGCATACCTGGAATAAAGAAAAAGTGCTGGTTTTGTTTGATATGGTCAAACATCTGGTACTTCTGCCTGAGATGGTATGGTCCAGCAACACACATCATGTCAACTTGTGCATTGTGCGCTTCTATTATTGTAAGTGACTAGCTCACTGCTGAGGGCTCATGAATGGCTGAACATTCATCATTTGATGAATTGAAGTTACATGCTTGAAATAATGCAGGAAGGGAACAGACAGAACCCTTGGACTCATTCTTACCCACCTCCTCCCATATGTGGCATCTACAGTTTGGAGCCTATCAGTGTTGACTTGTATATGTAACTGCCATTCACTGAGGGGTGTGTGTGTCTTCTCATGGTGGTACATCAGGGTGGATTGACTTCTTCCATGCCACTGAAGACACACACGTAAAAAACAGTGCTTGCAATACTGTGTGAAATGCCAGCCCACTTACAGTTCTGCTTGCACTGGCACGGTTATTCACAAGTGCCAGCCCATAGGTGTCAAAGCCTTGTCCATATAAATCAAGGGTCTCCAAATTATGGCCCAGGAGCCACATCCAGCCCGCTACAAGTTTTTTCATGGCCTGTAGCAACTTAACATTTTTATTCATTATATATCGTATCATTTCTCAGTTTAAGCACAGCATTGTTACTTCGTAAATGTCAAATTTCTCTTTTGTTCTGAATCATATCACAATGATTACAAAAAAGATCCAAGTAAACGTATTCACTAATTTAGGGTACAATCATAACCTGGAGTTATAATCATAACCTGAAGTTAGGCTGGCATAGTTAAGCCAGCAAAGTTTTGTTGGCACAAGGGACACCTTAAAGTTTGTTTGGACCACTCTCGGGCTTAGAGAGGCCAGCACACATATGTGCACCATCCCCCCTGACTCCGAGAGTGATCCAAACCTACTGGCCTAACTGTGCCAGCCTAGCTCCAAGTTAGGATTGCACCCTCAGCATACTTTTTCTCAACTTCTATACCCACACACACACACACACACACACACACACACACACACACACGGAACCCCCCATATGTGCAGTAGAGGATCCACCACATGACGTGCTGCATTGTTTTATAAACAAGGAGATTGAAGCTACTTCTCAGCATAGTACTACAGCTACACTCGGCTGAAAACTGAATGGTTGCATGCAATCTGTTGAAACACAAATATAGTAGAAAAGGACCACATCTTATGCTCTATCAGCTGCTAACACTACAAGTCTGCCTATTCATCTTTTTCTTCACATAGGGATGGGAACTCGAGTCCAAGTCACAAAAACATGTGTTTTTCACTGACTCATGTACACTCGAGTCACATGTGTCAATGACCCAGGTGTGACTTGAGACTCGGGTCCACTGACTCATGAATCTGAAAAACTGGAGTCACAAAGACACATGTATTTTCCCTGTGAGTCTGGGTGTGCCTGCTTACTTTTTTTTTTGCCATACAAAAGATTTCAGGGGGCAATCTGGAAGCTGGGAGTCAGACCAGCATGAGCAGCAGGGTTAGTTCCAGCAAGGAAGTAGGAAAGGGTTAATGTTTTCATTTTGGGTAGCTGCACTGTGCAGGAGGCAGATTGGGGGGGGGAACCAGTGGATATAGCCAGCAAGTACAGGATCAAGTAGCTGGAGAAGCCCAAGGAAGGGGAAAAGGAGGATATGGGCAAGGTGGTTCCAAGCAATAGAAGTAGAGCACCTTGCAACCTTGTGCCTCAGGTGGGCAATGTGCAGTCCTCCTATCCTTTCTGGGAATAAGCCTCATTGAATGAACAGCGGCAATGGGACTACTTCTGAGTAAAGCTGCAATTGGTTTGTACGCATAAGCCTCACCGCTGTTGCACTCAATCTTCCCGCTTGCCACTTCTGTCTCCTCATGCTGTCCATCCCTCCCCTTCCCATGTTGCCGAGCTCGGACACCTCCCTGTTGTTCTGTGCTGTGGCATGCTTGGCACTCCTTCTGAAGATGGAATCAGGAGTCGTGATGTGAACGGTGGGGAGGTTTCATCGCTGGGGTTCATGTGAAACTGATCTTTGTCCTGCACTGCTATACTCACTTGAATAACAACAGCACAGCTTGTTTACATAGATGAAATGGTGGTTGAAGGAAGTGAAGGCACACCGCAGACTGCAGAAGGGATTGGAATACCAGGATAGTGTAAAACGACAACTCCAACAACACTCCCCCCACCAGCACCTCCCTTTTTAAACATGGAGTTGTACCTGACTCAGCTGTGACACACTTCACAAAAACACTAGCACTCAAATCAAAATGACTTGGGAATTTCAGGGAGTGAGTTGCCATGGGCGCGTGCTATGACTTGGGCATGAACTGAGTCGCGTGAGGATGGAGACTTGCAAATGTCTCACGACTCGAGCTCAGTGACTCCAGCCCATCCGAGTCTTCACACAGACCCTTCTGGGGTGTTACAGGCAGAAAGATTACTTGTACAGATGATTTCAGTCAGTACCAATAAATCAAGTATTTAAATCTGCTGCCCAAGAGAATGTGTTTAAAAAAGCAAAAAGAAGGACACAAACAAACAAAAACCAGAAAAAGTGCAATGAGCACAACCTTGCTCTTACAAAGCCCTCACAAATTATGTGCACTTGAATAACTTGGCTTTCCAGCTGAGGTCATTCATGTGAATTAAGCAAGTACTATATAGATTGTAAGTTCCTAAAGGCAGGAGCCCTTTGGGTTTTGTTGTTATTGCTTAGGTTATATGTTCTCTCTTTGGAATCACGGTCTTATTCATGTACTGTAAAAAGCAAATTATATTTGGTATATAAGCTGTTTTCTCCAAGGTAACTATTTGTTCACTCAGTTTTTTTCTTCAGAGAAACAAAAGAATATCACTGTCCAATGATGGGATCCAGCATTTTCCATATTGACCTCCTTTTACTTTTTTTCAGTGCAAATTTGTTGCACGCGTGCACACACACAAATGTATTTGCAAAGCTATTGTGTACTGGCATAGCTCTCTTGAGCCTTGCCCCTGCTTGTGAATTTATTCTTTTATTACTGCAATTGGAGTATTATAATGTAAAAACAAACATGTTATTGCTCTGGAAGTAAAGCAAAATAAGTTAATAGTCCTGCTCCAGAAATTGAAACTGTCTCGAGTTAAAGGCCTGCAATGTGGGGACAACTCAGTAGCCTGACTGTACAGCTAGGTTTGGAGGCAAGCACCAAAAGCAATTCAGTATTGGTGACCTTTCCAGCGACCACACTGACGCATGAAAAACTTCACATGGATGTTTTCTTTCTTAGCCGGTGCATGTGTTTATGTGAGTGCATGCATAAAAAAACCAGGCTCCGATCACCCTGGGATGTGTTGCATTAGCATACAGAAGGTTTATTTGGATGGTAAAACAAGGAACGTTGCAAACAACCACCTGGAGGCAGCATATAAAAACAGGATGAAAAACTGGGGAGAATAAAACCTAACTGGACTTCTGTGTCTGCCATTTCAATAAGGCGGCTTCACAGGTTCAGCAGTATATTAGAGCTTGCTTGTCCAGGGCTCTCCTAGCATAGCCCATGGAAAAACAGACCTTTGTTCCCCCACCCCTCTACTCAGGGCTGTATTTATCCATTAGGGTGAGTAAGCTGAAGCCTAGGGGCCTCACAGGGACTAGGGCCTATCAGGTTGGCATGTCTGGGCATCGGCCTAATATAATGCATGGGTCTCCAGATCCAGCCCCAGGGGACTATCCAACCAGCCTGCCAACCCTCCAGCAGGCAAGAGACTTGCAAAGGCAGGGCCTGCAAAGCTCTCCAAAAAATCACCTGCGGCAAGACCAGCCTCCAGGGACTGATCTGGGCTTCCCCTAGGGCAGTGATGGTGGAATTTTTGGGCTCGGTGTGTCAAAATTGAGGAAAATGCTTAACTTGGCTCTACTGGTGTGTCAACCTCCCTCGCAAACAAAGGAGAAACAATTCTTTATATTAATTTATTTAAACAAAAAATACAGTCCAGTCAGGTGTGGTCCTATGTATTACAGAAATAATCACCAAATAATTAAAAAAAATGAAAAATGAGTAAAACAAACTCAGTTTTTGCCATGTATTGGTGAATGCTGGTGTGTCACCCCCAAATGTTGTGGTGTGTCACTTTTGACACACGTGTCATAGATTCGCCATCACTGCCCTAGGGGTTGCATTGTTGGGGAGCTTTCATGCAAGCCTGGGTCCGTTTATGAGTTTTGTCCCCTTTTGGGAACAACCTAGAAGTGCTTGACTTTTCCGTTCTTTGCTCCTCAGATTCCTGCCTGTATTTCTGCTGTTGGGGGTGGGTGGGAAGCTTCCATGCAAGCCTTGGTCCATTTATGAGGAGAAGGCCTCCTGTGGCTGGATTGCTTAAGGTTGGGGGTTGACTGCAAAGATGGGCTTGTGCATGTTGTAACAAGGCAATAGATGGGGAAAATGATGCATTGAGCTGCAGAGGCCTTATTTCTAAAGGAGGGGAGGAGACCCTGGCCTGCCCATCCACTAAGACATCCATTTATAGTGGCAAGAGCTTTCCTGAAGAGCTTTGGAGGGAGCCCAAAATACCTGAAAGCCAAGAGCCTCAGCCATGGGTCAATATGGCCCTGCCTCTGCTAAGAATCTTCCTTCAGAAACTTGCTTCTCAACTACAGCCTCCTCTCAATCTGGCTCTCCAATTCCCTTTTTATAGTGGGAATATATACCCCTCCAGCAAGGTCTCCTCCCATTGTCATGGGTCACAGCAGAGGCTGCTGGGAAACATAGTTCCCTATTCTCAGCTGTCCCATTTGAGGCCCATTCAGATGCCCTGCCACATGAGTAAACAAGCAGCCACTAATTAAAGGGCCAGAATCTGAGAATCAAAAACTGCCCAAGATGATTATTGCAGAGAAGGGGGACCTTTGCTGAATGGGCACTTCTGAATAAACACATTACCCATGCAGATGAGTCTGCAGAATTCAAATAGGGAATGCAGAGTTGTATTACGGCCACCCAGAGTTGCTCCTTCTACTGCCAGTCAGTCCTTGCTTTTCCACCTGCAGTCATTTGTGGAGCTGCAACATTCTTTGCACACAATAGGTAGATATAGTATTTTTTTTCAGGATACAGTAGACTAACCCTTCTCCTTTTAACCCATCTGTTTTTATTGTATCTGGGCCCATGCATCTCACAGGAAAAAAAAAAGAAGAAGAAGAGACAGTAGCACAACAGGAATTCATATGGGGGATCACTGTGATGCTTTACTACTATGCTAAACTAAGCAGGGGTTTCTTATAAATGTGAAAATTTAAGCATGGGGAAAATTCAAGTAAACTATGGATGTCACCTGAGCCTTTCATTTAGAGTGAACAAACAAAATAATACCCAGACAGAACACCCTATATGGAAATGAACTTTAGTACTTTGTGAAAATACCATTTTTATTTCACCTGATTGTAGAAGAGGAATACTTCAGCAATGTTCAATAGCGTGGAAGCAACTTCTGACTCTAGTTAACTTCTTGTACTACTCCTATTCAGCAAACATGGATTCAGTTCCAGATAGTGAATCATTTAGGCTGTGATCCTGTGCGTACTTGCCTGAGGCATAGGATTTAAAGTCAAATCATACATATTAGTCAAAAGCAAGCACCACTGAGTTCAGTGGGACTTACTGCAAGGTAAGTGAGCATAGACTGACAATTGTTGTCCCCCATTTTCATATTTTACATGTTCTTATAGGTTGGGATGCTTCAAAAATGGATAATCAAACAGTATTTATATACCACTTTTCAACAAAAAGTTAACAAAGCTGTTTACATGCAAAAAATAAAGTTAAATGGCTCCCTGTCCCCAAAGGGCTCACAATCTAAAAAAAAGTGCAGAACACCACCAGCAACAGCAACTAGAAAAGACTGTGCTGGGGTGAAGAGGGACGGTTACTCTCCCTCTGCTAAATATAAGAGGAGTATCACTTGAAAAAGTGCCTCTTGCCCAGTTAGCAGGGGTTAATAACACTTGATTTGCATCTGATGCACGGATATATGACCCATCAATACAGATTTGTATTGAAAATCTATAATGTAGGGACAAAAAGTGGCTCTCATATTCCCTTTTCAAAGCAAACATTTATGTTTGAAAGCAGCATTAGAATCCTTGTTTCTGAGTGAGTGGGGGGGGGGAAATTAAGCAGTGTCAGTTACTGCTGATTAATTATTTGCAAGTACTGTACAAGGAGGAGGATATTACACACACACCAACCCGCAGCTTTGTATGTATCTGAGGACTGCATAAACACATTGCTGCGCCTCAAGCCGTCCTACTGCTGACATTCCCCCAATACAATACCCGTGTGCGCCTGCCTATTCACGTATGCCAACTGTGCCTAAACGCATCAGTCCATTCAAATGCAATGCATTCACACTACCATAGGGCTACAACAGAGAGTATAGATAGCTAGAGGCGGCATGCTTTAAGAATCGATAGGGAACCAAATGAGGCCGGGGGCGGGCTTAGCAGCCATGTTCGTTTACTCAAAACAATGCTGATTCCAAGCATTTCAGATTGGTTTTCGCGTGATGTTTAGGCATGAATCGTTTATTCCTGAAATAAAAACTTACGAAAATAACGTGTGATCGTGTAGAAACATCATTGGTAACCTTATTATGATTCAATATGCAATTCCAAGGTTTAATTCCGCGTAATTATATTACTGAGCACACCGGACGAAATGCTGTCTATTTTAACTCAGAGTGCACTATTTTGACAGACTATTTAAATCTACACAAGCAAAAATAAAGTGTGAACGGGAAGGAAAGAAAAAAAGGGGAGGGTGGGCAAAAATTATTGAGCCGATGTAATGAAAATACATGAATCTTTCCGTGGAAATTAAATCCCATTTTTCGTTCAGCGATTCGCACACCCGTATGCAGAACACGCAGGCATGCTTAAAGAGGTTGAAATTAACTTTTACAAACGTGCAGGGAGATTTTTATTCGTGAATTCGCGGCAATCGACCTCCTTGGCGGGAAAGATATGAGTCAGCCATATTTGTATACCCATGGCCTCAAGAAAACCACATTATGCCGCCTCTAGCTATCTATACTCTCTGGGCTACAATCATATACTGTACGCATATTTAACCTGGGACTAAGCCCCACTGAACTCAATGGGGCTTAATTTTGAGTAGACATGCCTAGGCTTGCGCTGTTAAAGGGGCCACAAGGCTCTTCGTGGGGGTGCAACAGGCTATTCATACGACTGCCCTTCTGAGAAACGCATGTATGCGTTTGTATTCCGTAAGCAATTTAATCCGGCATAACTACAGTTTCTGCTCGGTCAGCCCGAGACCTCGGCAGGAAAGCGTGGCAGATCGACGCCTTCTGTACCGCTCTTCTTTGCACTCCGCCACCGTGAGCGGCTGCACCATCCACTCCGACGTCCCCCATTCGGCCACTGCATGTATTGTGCACCAAAGGAAAAGGTGTGGTATGGGGGAATTGCCCGGTGACAGCTCCTTTAGAATGAGCCGCGTGACGTCAGCGGATGTTTCAAGGGAAGGGGCGTAGTTGCGCCTGACTGGGTTTTTCCCCTCCCCCCACCGCCGCGGAGCGAGACGCGCAGGCACAGAACGTACAGCGGCCCCTTTAAGGTTGCCGCGGCGACAGTTCGGCAAGTGAGAGCGAGGCTCATTGACGTCAGACCGGGCGGCGATTGGTGGAGGGAACTGGGTTTCCGGTGGGAACGATAGCGGAGGCCACAACGCGGGGCAGGGGGGGAGGTGGAGGGGGGCCGAGGAGAGGCCCAGGCAGGGAGCTTCCGCGCGGAGCCCGAGGTAAGTGTGGGCCCGGCCGCCCGAGACGCTTCGGGGGAGCGGAACTCCAGGGCTGGGACGTGGGGATGGGAGCGAGATTGAGGGGCCTCCCCCTGAGGAGACAGGCGGGCTGGCGGCAGCAGCAGAGGCTCCCCAGGTGGGACGGGGCGAGGGGGCCTCCGCCAAGGTGTGAAGGGAGACCGTTGAGGGGAGGCCCAGCCGCCCGTGGCGGGGGTGATTTGGAGGGATCCTCTGCGAGGTTCGGGGCGGGGAGGGAAGCTGTGACGAGAGGCGGGGGAGAGCCTCTGATCGAAGGTGCACTGCGAGGGGAGAGGAACCGGGTGGGGGAAGGGGAGGAAGAAATGGTGGACTGCTCAGGGTTGGGGGGGAAGGAGCAGGTTTTGTCGAGAAGGAGCGCTGTTCTTTCCGGGGAGGTTGCAGGAAGGGACAGGCGCCTGGGTGTTGAAGGCACGTCAAGGTGCTAAGGTGCAAGGGAACTGGGGAGTGTGTAGTGAAGAGGGAGGGATGACGCCACGAACGCAGAGGGAGGTTGAGAAAGGGAAGAAGGAAGGGGGCTGATGATAAAGTCCCTTACCTGAGTATGGTGGTTTGTTTGTTTGTTTTTGCATGTGTCTGAGACCCTTATTCTTAGGTGGAAACAGAAGGTTTTCTGTGCTTCAGGTAATTTAGGTGAGAGGTATGTCCGGACTTGCTAGAAGTGATAACTTTTCAAGGTACAGTAGATTGATGATCTTGGAGAGAGCTTGATTTTTGTCAGGATTGGGGAATAGAGCTTGTTATTGCAGCCTTGATTTGGGGGGGGGGGAGAGAGAGCGCTCTCAGGTTGGACAGATCTACATGAGTTGTCACAATTTATAAAGATGAAGGGAAATGGAGCCCTGCTCTGCATTTTATTTGTTGAATAGTTGAAAAGGATTCCCCCACCCCATTAGAAATGTCACAGACATTGGAGCAGCTCAGAATTACTGAACTCTTTTATTTCAGTGTTTTCTTCCTTGGGGAAAAGAGTTCTAAATGAATGGTGCTACCTTCTAATATGAAAAAAACTTTTTAGGGATTCTGTTTTTCTCTGTGGAAACCACAGGATAAGTTGAAAGAAGGCCTAGGATAAGTTATTCAAACCTGTTCTAAGTTGCATATGCCCTTGTATGATAAAAAGGCTATTCTTCATGGTTGCACCTGCATTTGTTAAATGCTCCATGTTTCAGCGTAATGCTAGGTCTTCTTCCTCTTCCACCTACCAATGTAATGGTTTCACAAGCACTTTGTATTCTTTCATCTTACCATCAGGCTGCTATTGTTATTAATCAAGTTAAATTTATTATTTAAAAACTTATTACAAAAAAAAGGTATTGTGGGCACTGTAGGTTTCTGCGTCAGCAACTCAGCCCTTCAGATTACTTGCTCACCAATGATCTTGAAATCCCGGTAAGCATTTTACTTGGAAGGTACTTGAAGACATTTTTGGGAATAACTGTGGATACCCAGATGTTAATTCCCAGTTAATTGGGGGGGGGTCTATCTGCAAAACTGTTTTTGAAGGTCCCTTACCCTTAAGAGACATTTTGCCTTGTTCTTATTGAAATAAAAACCTTTTGGGGAGGATTTTAATTAAATGGCATGCTTCACAAATCAAGGCTGTCTTATTTACGAGAGAACCTTCACATCTACTTCTTTGCTTGCAGTTTTCTGAGTACTGGTAGCTGATGCTGTCTATCAGCAGCGTGAATGTTTTTTCCATAAACTAATTTGCAGGCTGTCATGGAGCCGCAGGATTACTTTTGGGCAGTTAATTAAAGCACTTATTATTGACCTTCGTTGTGTAAGTTGTCAAAACAAAAGGGGTAACAGTAGAACTTCTAAGGTAGTGTAATGTAAAATATCGCACACCCGTGTATGTTGTCTGAACAGAAACAGGTGTATTGTAATTGAGGATTACAGATTGTAAGAATGCTGTCTTTAGAGTACAGGCAACTTGTCTTTGAACTTCCTATGATTTTCAGAAACTGTGTGATATCTGAATCTGTCACTTAGGAGAGCATATATTAATAGGACAGTGACACTTGGGAGCTTCACTTATTCACTGTCTTTCTTACTTCCCCTTTGAAAGGTGATACTGAGATCAACAATATTTCCTGTAAATTCTCTGCATACCTGTAGCTGTACACTGCATCTCAAGTAAGTGTTGGCCAGTTACTTTGCTTCTGACTTTGGGAAATACTGTTACAAATGTATGGTGAATTTTTTTTTTTAAATTTTCATACAGGTTGATTTTTATTTAAAAAGGAAATTTGAATATGTTTTTGTTTGCTGGTTGTGAATTTTTTTTTTGCTTTTTCCCAAACTGTGCAGTGATTCCCAAATTTTGCAGTGATTCCCAAACTGTGGGTTGGAGCCTACCAGTGGGTTGGGGTCCAATTTGTGGTGGGTTGCAAAATTGACAAGGAAAATGTGTTGAGCTCTATAGAAACGGAAACAGAGTAGCACATGTACTCAGTAGTAGGTGACTGTTCCTCTTATTGAAGGCCAGTCAAACAGGAATGCAATACCACCAGAATGGTCCCAGTCCAATGAACGTGGAGCTCAACAGAAGGTGGTAGCATCCTCACCATAGTAAAAAGAATAAAAACAGCCTTGAACAGCTGGCAAAGTGATTTTTTTTAGTCTTGTAAAGCTAGGTGGGTCCCAATAGAGTGTAGTTTTTAAAAGTGGATCCTAGTGCTAAAAGGTTTGGGAATCACTGAATTAGAATGATATACTGTTAGCAAGATGTCTTTCACTTGGATCTTGAGGTACTTCAAAAAAGAGTCTGTTTTCCAGGTAGTAGCAATGGCAACAGCCCCTAGCGCCACCGCTAGTGAAGAGGAGCGTAGCCTCCGTGAATGTGAGCACTATGTTCAAAAACACAACATCCAACCGCTCTTGAAAGATTGCATCGTCCAGCTATGTACAGTGCGACCTGAGAGACCCATGGGATTTCTCCGGGAATACTTTGAAAGACTGGAGAAGGTAAAAATAAGTTTGGGGAATGGGGAAGAATGACCATTCTCAGATCTCAATAACTTTAAAAATGCTAATACTAGTCTTGTGTATATCAGCATTTTAGCTGTTCAGAAAAGAAAGTACAAACTTGTGTGTATGTTGTAATTAGATTGCTAGAAAAGATGTTTATGCAATAACATTTTCATATTGAGATGTACAAAATTATGCATGGGATGGATAAAGTGGATAGAGGGATGCTCTTTTCTCTGTCTCACAACACCAGAACCAGGGGACATCCACTAAAATTGAGTGTTGGGAGAGTTAGAACAGATAAAAGGAAATACATTTTTACCCAGCAGGTAATTAATCTGTGGAACTCCTTGCCACAGGAGGTGGTGATGGTATTTGGCCTAGGTGCCTTGAAAAGGGTATTGGACAGATTTCTGGAGTAGAGGAAAAGTCCATTGTGGGCTATAGGCCATGATGGGTTGTGCAACCTCCTTACATTAGCTACTTCAGAATGCCAGGTGCATGGGAGTGGCAACAGGATGCAGGCATCTTGTTGTTTTGTGTGCTCCCTGAGGCGTCTGGTGGGCCACTGTGAGATACAGGAAGCTGGAGTAGATGGGCCTTTGGCCTGATCCAGCAGAGCTCTTCTTATGTTCTTATCCATTGAGGATAAAAGCTATATTGGTAATAGAAAATGCTGCAGTAAAATTGCAGGAACAAATCGTGTTGGTAAGGTGTTGGACTCCCTGATTTGCATCAGTAATTCAGTGGTTCTGTTACACTAGAGGAACCATAATTTTGTATTTTCTAGTTTAAAGAAATGAACGGTGCATGAAATTAGAATCATCCTAAATACCTGTTTTACAACATAAAAATATTCTTCCTCTGGCTCATATATTTCGGAAGGAATACACTTTTCCCAGATTGCCTTATTTGCAGTTAAACACATCATTGTTTTCTGCTATTTAGGAAAAGAGAATTCTTGCTTGATGAGTTCAGGTTCTCGCATTTTTGTGGCATTGTAAAATAATAAGAGGGCAGAATGGTCAGTTTCTGGGTGACAGAAACTGAGAGACTGTGCACCAGAGAGACTGTGGGAAAGAGAGAACATTCCTTTCACTATAGTTGTACATTTAAGGGGGTTGTCCGAGTTTTCAAGCAGTTTAATGTTTTACAGTGTGAATTCTTTACTGCCATAAAATTGGAAACTACCACAATGTCAGTCTCAAAGTGTACATGGAAATATGGTAAAACTAGTCCATACAAATTTAATATGCTAGAACTGGTTTTTCTTAATATCTGTTACAAGTGGACATGTTTATGTAGCTTTTGTTTATGCAGTGTAGTATAATGGAATTGTATGTATATATATAATCCCAGAGTTTTTTTTTTTTTTTGTGAACTTCAAATAAAAAAAAAAGATTATCTTAGTTCATTCAATTTGAAACAAGTTCTTAAGTGGCTAACCAACTGATTGGTCATTTTAAAGACCAAGTGACCTCTCAGTAAATGTAGGAGGCTCTGCAGCAAGACCACCAAAACTATTTTTTCTCTTGTTCTTTGACTGCTGTGTCACTAACAGTTTCTCCCATCACTGTGTCAACATTCTGTGGAAGGAGAGAAGGTCAGCAGCATTCATGACATGGCAGCTGACTTGATTCAAACGCAAATCATAAGACCAATATTTAGCGATTCCTGCTGTTGCTGCTAATTGTTACAAATTAGTTCTTATACTCTCCCATAAGGAGCAATGTTGAAAGAATGTTTTGCATGGAATAATTTTGTTCAGACTCTCAGCATACAAATTCATTATACTCTAGCATTTTTAATTTAGCTGTTTTAAGAATGTACATAAGAACACTGATCTCTTCTGTTGGGTCAAACTAGTGGTGTAGTCAGCTTTGCATTTTGGCTTAAGCCAAATGGTAAGCTATGGAGTTTTCTCAAACAAGTTAAATGAATGGTATTCTATATTTTAGACTAGAGCCGCAAACCGAATTTTGTTTTGTTAATTAGAAACTATTTGTTAATTAGAAATTTATTCTGATTGGTGGGGTTGAAAGTTAAGAGCCTGCAAATTTTTGTTTTTTAGATTAGTTCTCTTTTGTTACGGTATTAAGGAATGAAAACATTGAAAATTGTCTTAAGAAATCGAGCCTTTCATAAGTGATTAAACTGCAAGTTTTCATACTTCAGGTGCCTCTTTGCACACTCCATTGATTCATGTTCAGTTTAATTACCATAAGTGCTGACTTACTTAGAGACCCCTATTTTAAATTCTTGAAGCAAAACTGTTACGTTCAGGTGCACCTTTTAATAAGCTAGCAAAAAGATACTTAGACTCTTGTATCATGCAAGCAACAACCCATGAAAGTGAGTTAAGTGTGCTCTGGATTGCTTTTATGAGGATGTTTGTATGGAGGAATGGAAAAAGGGGTGTAAAACCAAAGCTTGTGTAGTTCTGTGCAGTAGTTGGTCTGACAAACTGGTGATAGGCTAAAAGTCTCACCACTGTTTCCAAGCTACCAGTGGTAACGTTTTGGGGCCTCTTTGTTTTGCAGCGTATAGTCGTATGAAATATTAACTAATTTTGTTTCCTGCGTTTGCTGCTTTATGATCAAACAAGCTGCAGGAAAGTCCCCACTATTTACTAATACCACTTTTTAGTTCTAAAAACTGCAAATTATATTTTTGTCACTTCACAAGGAAACGAACATTGTGGAAATGTAGACGAATAGTTCTTGTGACCTAATAATGCTCATGTCTATTAACTAGAGATCTGTAAATTTTGAGTTGGTTTGTAAGCTTTCATACCGGTAGTGCTCTGGACTTTTGAACAGGAAGAAAGAGTTTTTTAAAAAAAAATTTCAAAAACCTTTAATGGCATCAAGTAAACAAGTAACAAAGGCAGGCAAGCCATATACACACTACTACTGAATGACTGCCTCTCCATAATTTTTTAAATAACATTAAAATTAAGAGCACTCTGCTATTTTTCGACGTCTGTTGTTAGTTTTTACAATAGAATAAAGAAATTCTGCTACATGTTGTATAACGACTGAATCCGAAGCTCTAAGATAAGAGGATAGTAAAGCCACCTCATCCTCCGAATGATCCCCATCTTTACTTAAAGAGAAGAACTTATATCGAGCATGTTGATGAAAAGGACAATAAAAGAAAAGATGAATCAAAGTTTCCTGAGTCCTAAGCGCACACGGGCATAATCTTTCAGTATATGGGATATTGTGGAATCTGCCCCATAATATCTCAGAAGGAAGTGCATCACATCTAGGTAATGTGTAAGCACGTCTTTCATTGCTGTTCAAAAGAACTGAAAGATAGGCGGGAATTGTACCCAGGTGAACAGGCATAAGCCATGGCAAGGGAAGATGGAGATTACTAATCGTCATTGAGAAATCCGAGATCTGATTGTCCCACAGTTTCTGCTTAACTAATTTAAGCGCAGCAGTTAGAGGTATATCTCCAAACAACTCAATGCTAAGGCCCAATTGGCTCAGTTTATCTTCACACATAGAGTTGGTGAAGAAAGCGTCTCTTTTTAGATGGTATAATAGACCATTGTGGGAATTATTATAGTAAATTTTCAACCAGAATCTAAGGGTTCTCAGCCAAGCCAAGGTCTCAATTTTTAATTGTCCTAATTCAAGAGAAAGAGTTAATTTTCTGTTGCTTCTGCCTTTTCCAAAGCTCAAGCTTGATGACACGAGAAACTTTTGCCCTGAACTAGGGTTTTTCATCTCATACTGAATAGGGGCTCTTGTCCTTGGCAAGCTGGTGAAAGGATTTATGAATAAGCAGCATAAAGCAAGAATAAGCAAGTAGACACACAAACTAAGAAGTACAAGCATCCCCAAGTATTCACAGCGGATAGTTTCCTGCTGCTACTGTGGATAGCCAAAACTGCTGATACCAGCAAACTTTACTCAAATACCCCCATTGTGCTCATGACTCATTTGCAAACACTTCGAAAAAGAGAGCTTTTTCTTCCTTTTGGTTTGGAACAAGAAGTAGGGAGACCCATAGCTATTAGAGGAATGCTACAGGAGGTGATAGTAAGAATGCTAACATGGACAGCAGAGGGCTTCCTGTTGGCACTGTTGCCTTCTGTAGAGTTTCTCTAGCAGCTATGAATCTAGGCCGCTGTCCTGTTCAAAAGCAAAAGGAAGAACAATCTTACTTTTGGAAAGTGTTTGAAAAAGAAGAGATGTGCGTTATGAGCACAACAAATAAGGGGGAACGCCTGTGGTTATGAGCAGGAGTTCATGTTCATCTTATCCAAGAAGTAGTGTTCAAGCTGTTTCATGAACTATAGTCTTGTGTTGGGCTTAGACCGGTTTTTGCTAAAGTGTAAATACATGTAGGTGTGCCAAGAATAAGATACTACTTGAATTGTGTGCTTTCACTTGGAGATCATGATTGAGACAATGGCAGGTGAGTGTCCTTGGAAAAGAATCTCTTTCAGCCAAGTTTTTATTTTGGATTTAGTGTCTGACCCTGACGTGAATGTTTTTAAAGCCATGTTGGCATCTTTTGGAAGTTCAAGGAAATGGAATAGGGTGAGGTAAACTCTGAGCCCTTTTTGTGTTTCAGGGGAGGCATAGGCATTGCATACCACTTCATAAGAACAGATCCCTTTGCTCAG
The DNA here is from genome assembly GCA_029204185.1 of Lerista edwardsae. Lineage (NCBI taxonomy): Eukaryota > Metazoa > Chordata > Lepidosauria > Squamata > Scincidae > Lerista > Lerista edwardsae. The sequence continues at coordinate 5,982,780 of JAJKFI010000094.1, forward strand.
AGCAATATATTTAATTATAGCAAGGTAGTGTAGCTGCTAATGAAGTGAAGCTGTAAGACTTATTTGCTTGCCATATGTGGTATTTCAATTTAAAGAAGTTACAGTCAGAGCCTTGTGCTAGGTATTGGCAACTGTTAAAAGAAGAATGCCAGTTAAAAATATTCTGACTCTACTGTATGTCATTTTAAAAAAATCTAAAGCTGACATTCTAAGTTTACAGGCCATTGAATAGATTTTAATGGTCAGTAATGCCACATTGGCAGAACCTCTTTTACAAAGCATAGGAAGAATAGCTACATAATCCTATGCATGCCTACTTGGCGATAAGTCCTAATCCACTCACTGTGACATACTCTCATGTAAGTGTGTATAGTATTGCAGCCAAAGAGAATTTGTTCAAAAGATTGCAGAGAATTAACCTTGCAATTGATAGTGGATTTTAATATTTATGTAACTTGAATGTGGCACTGAGAATATACTTTACTAATTCTTAACCTCTTCTTCGCAAAGAAAAATGGCAACTGACTTTGGAATACTTTTGTAACTCCAAAGGTTTTTGGAAGTTGAGATTTAAGGTTTTGACTTAGGGATTGACCTTGAGAAGACTTGTATATGCAAAATATATGTAGAATAAAATTCACCTGTTGTATAAAGTAACAAAATAACACTTCTTAAATTGCTAAATAACTGCTGCCACTCAGTAAATATTGCATATGTATTATGCAAAGACAGTCAGTTCTGAGACATGAAAAATACAGTATACCTTCTTAGAACTATTCTCATTTCCCCAAGAATTGCTTTTGTGAACTTTATCAAATTTCACCGTGTGGAGCTGCACAGAGCACTCCTTCCTGAAGAAGCCCTTATTTGTCTCTGCAATGATTTGTTAGAGGCTGTTTGTGCCTTTCCTTTATTTGAAATGTAGATTTTCTCTATTTGCAAAAGTGTCTGCTACCTTGCAGAGTGGGAAAAATGAATTTTTTTTTTCCTTCAGAGGTTTTTAGGGCACTTCCATGTGTTTGCAAAGACTTGAGGCTTAGAAATTACAGCCCTAGTCTTACTGAATAGAATGGGGCTACTTCTGAGTCAGGTAAATAACAGTTTCCAAACACCTCTCGAAAATTGTTATTTACCTTGCTTAGAAGTGAGCCCATTGTGTTCAGTAAGACTTGGGCTGTAATCCTATCTTACTCACCAGAAACCTCTACTGATTAGAACTCCTGGAATGAAGATTGTCTCTTGCAGTTATTAATGATAGAGGTATTAATTGTGGTTATTAATGGCAGAGTGAACAAAAATTAATACTTCTCATTGTCATTTGAGAAGTGGCCAAAAAAACCAAGCATATAACATGGAAAACACAGCAAATTTTGGTTTTTCACCCCATGTCATATAGTCGGGGTCACTGGGACAAAAAATCTACCCCAAGTATATTATTTACAGAAAATAACTTGTATTTTAAATTTGGTAGGCTATGCAGTAAGGTGTTGGTTACAATATAGTAAGGGGCAAAGTTGTAGCACAACCAACGTTTACATTTTAACATGAAATACAACTCTGAGGGTAGTGTAAATACCCCAAGGATAGATGAAAAATTTAGTATTCATCTTCAGTCCTTAGTGGTTAATGTGGATGTTGAGCATTGCCAGCTAGTTCTGTATCAGATGCTGTTGGATCAGGCAAGTTGTTTGCTGTGTGCCAGTGTCTGTTGGTTTGAAGTGATCCAATACAGTATGTGAAAGGAATGCACTGTTACCTTTATCAGGGAAAAATTCTTTGAAGCGGGCTTTTGAGGCTTACAGAAATGATTCCTGGCTTAGAGATGATGCTGTAATCATGCAGCACAAACTTTCTGAAACCTTGACAGATGGAATCTTGCCTCTAGACTTACATTTCAATGAGCAATCCATCCTGTAAGACAGGACCCCTTTTTAGGCAAGTAGCATGTCACACCTACTGGTCTAGCTATATTCTATATGTATAGAAGTCCTCCCATAACGTTGTTTCATAAGAACATAAGAAGAGCCCTGCTGGATCAGGCCAAAGGCCCATCTAGTCCAGCTTCCTGTATCTCACAGCGGTCCACCAGGTGCCCCAGGGAGGCAAGAGACAACAAGATGCTTGCATCCTGTTGCCACTCCCTTGCACCTGGTACTCTGAAGTAGCCTACTACTAATGTAAGGAGGTTGTACAATCCATCATGGCCTATAGCCCACGATGGACTTTTCTTCCAGAAATCTGTCCAATCCCCTCTTAAACGCATCTAGACCAGATCCCATCACCACCTCCTGTGGCAAAGAGTTCCACAGATTAACTACCTGCTGGGTAAAAAAGTACTTCCTTTTATCTGTTTTAACTCTCCCAACCCTCAGTTTTAGCAGATGCCCCCCAGTTCTGGTGTTTTGAGAGAGGGAAAAGAACATCCCTCTATCGACTCTATCCCTTCCGTGCATAATTTTGTATGTCTCAATCATGTCCCCCCTCAGGCGCCTTTTTTCTAGGCTGAAGAGCCCCAAACACTGCAGTCTTTCTTCGTAAGGGAGGTGCCCCAGCCCCGTAATCATTTTTGTCGCTCTCTTCTGCACCTTTTCCAGCTCCACTATGTCCTTTTTGAGGTGCAGCGACCAGAACTTTACACAATATTCCAGGTGTGGCCTTACCATCGATTTGTACAATGGCATGATAATATTGGCTGTTTTATTCTCAACCCCTATTTTAATTACCCCAAGCATGGAATTGGCCTTCTTAACTGCTGCCGCACACTGGGTCAATATTTTCATTGAATTGTCCACCAGTACCCCAAGATCTCTCTCCTGAGCTGTCCCAGACAGCTCAGAACCCATTGGCCTATAGGTGAAGTTTTGGTCTTTTGCCCCAATGTGCATCACTTTACACTTGTCTACGTTGAAACACATCTGCCATTTGGCTGCCCATTCCCCCATCTTGGAGAGATCCTCCTTGCGCTCTTCACAATCACCTCTGGTCTTCACCACCTGGAAAAGTTTTGTGTCCTCCGCAAACTTGGCCATCTAGCTGCTTATCCCTGTCTCCAGGTCATTTATGAACAAGTTGAAAAGCATGGGCCCCAAGACAGATCCCTGGGGCACTCCGCTTTTCACCTCTCTCTGTTGTGAAAATTGCCCATTGACCCCCACTCTCTGTTTCCTGGCCCTCAACCAATTCTGGATCCATAAGAGGAGCTGCCCTCTTATTACCTGACTGTGAAGTTTCCTCAGCAGCCTTTGGTGGGGGGGACTGTGTCAAATGCCTTCTGAAAATCCAGATATATGATATCCACAGGTTCACCCACATCCACGTGCCTGTTGACCTTTTCAAAGAATTCCAAAAGGTTTGTGAGGCAAGACTTACCCTTACAGAAGCCATGCTGACTTTCCTTCAGCAACATTTGTTCCTCTACATGTTTTAGGATTTTATCTTTGATGAGGCTTGCCACCATCTTACCCGGAACAGACGTTAGGCTGACCGGCCTGTAGTTTCCAGCCTGAGCAGGGCTGATCTTAGTAGCTGTGGGGCAAGACTACAAGAAAAGGCTGTGCAGGATTATACCAATTTTGATAGTTAATCCAATTATTGGATTGGATCCAAGCCCTCTCTTGCACAGGCCTTGAAAGTTTGCTGCAACCCCACAAATGAGACTTTGTCACTCCATTGGTTTGAAAAAACACTACATTTGAGGATCCTGGAAGAATGTAAAGGTGACCTGCCGTGGATGTGCTTTGGATGCTGTAGTCGGGATTTAATCTTAATTCATGACTGCAAGACAACTTTTGTATGAAGTTTGTCCAGCAGGCCTATAGTATCTTCCCTTGGAGTCTAGTCCCTTAAACTTCAGAGAAGTGCCACTGTAAAACTCTGCAAACATTTAACAAACTATACAAAGAATACATAGCTTTCTAAACTTATACCATGCCATATAGCCTGACAAACCCATATTGTGTTATCCTCCTAACTGATCTTTGAAATATTTTATTTATAGTTTCAGCTTGAACAACTTCAATCATTAATTCACATGATTTCCTGTGAGAGTTTACAAGAAATAAAAAAAAATCTGATTTTAAAATGTCGAATCCTGTTGAATGTCTGCATCTGATAAACAGTGATTAGTTTATTACAATTTAAGATGTTTATATGCTAGGGTGGTTTTTACCAACTTGTATTTTCTACCTCATATAGAAATAATTTTTAAAAAAGTTGTTAAATATGTAAAGAATAGATGTCGGTTTCTCTATAGCTCTCTTTAGAATCAAGTCCATGATTTATTAGAATACTTCATGTTCAGTGTGGGTAAAATGAAAACCATTTTAGTGGATAATACGTTGGACTTGACCTAGACTCCTATATGTAAGTGCCTTTTTAGGACTGCTTAATACATCCCTCGTCTAGAATCGTGGTGACACAATAATGATGGTAATTCAACTTATTTAGGTTTTAACAGACTATAATGCAAGACTTAATCAGCTTTGCTTTTCTTTTTAAAGGGGGGGGACATGCATATGCATACAGCGAATTGTGGGTTTGGATTTTCAAATCTTCTGTGTTGTCTGGTTTGTAGTATGTAGAACAGAAGGGCTGTTCCACTCTTCACACCATGTATGAGAAAGAATTCTAGGTGAAAATGAGGATCTAAAATTTGAATACCCACTGCTGCAACTTGATAGATCTTACAAAAGTTGAATGCTGTTTCAGGAATGTATCTGTTTCTGGTTAGAGTAATTGCTTCTGCTTCTGCCCTTAGATGACTTAAAAAAAGGAAACACTATTTTTTCCTCTAGCACATGTATAATGTTTTCTTCTGTCTTTATAGAACTATTTCAACATAGAACTATTTTCTTCCTCTGCAGGAAGAAACAAAACAATTGCTGAGTCAGCAGAAAGCCAGCTCCCGTTCAGATTCACGTGAAGATGAGATTTATGAGATTTCCCCACCTCCACCCATGAACCCAGTAGTGAAGGGTCGCAGGAGACGTGGTGCCATCAGTGCAGAAGTTTACACAGAAGAAGATGCTGCCTCTTACGTTAGAAAGGTAGAGTAGCTGCTTTTATAAAAATACATGCCTTGTTTGTCTAACTTCCTTCCTTGCAGAGCCCAAATTAGCAAGGTGTTCTTAAGGTTTTCTCTAAGCATATTGTGGATTGGGAAAGGATAGCTGAGCTGGGTCTTCAAGCAGTGGGAACCAAAAATGACTGACAGGAAGCTGATAATTACATAGTGTCATAGCCTAGTTATAGCTTGCTTGTTGAGATTTGCACTAGGTTTTCAATTCCCTTCTTTCCTCTCTTCTATGTGTGTCTCTCGTTTTCTGAACTGTGGGCCCTCACAATGAGTTTCTGCAGTGAGGATTGCACGATGAGTAGCCAGCCAGTGAAGGAACTTTTTGCACTTGACTCTGTGGCTTCTGTGCATGGTTAGCATTGTCTAACTCTGCCACGTGGGACACATGTGCATGACAGGGAAGGGCAATGGTGCAGTACTGTTGCCACAAAGACCAGCCACTCACAGGCAAGAGAAGAGGTTCCCACTTTATTTTTAGGAATTTTGCTGCTTATCCGTCTGTCTTCTGTTCCTTCCACTTCTTTCTCTTCCCCTTCTTGTCCCTTCGCTCTTATTAGCCCTGTTCCTCATTGATGCTCTTCACCTCCGGGCTCTCCTCACATCATTAACATCTCACCACCTCTTTTGGCTCTCCCTGTATTCTCTTCCTTGACTTCTACTTCTTGCCTCTGTGGATCTTTTATCTTCCCACTCTGCACCTTCTCCCTGTTTTCCTCTTCTATTTGAATTTGAATGAAGTATTTATATACCACTTTTCAACACAAAGTTCACAAAGCGGTTTACAGGCAAATAGTAATAATAAAGTTAAATGGCTCCCTGTCCCAAAGGGCTCACAATCTAAAAATATGCAAAACACCACCAGCAACAGCCACTAGAAAAGACACTGTGCAGGGGTGAAGAGGGACAATTACTCTCCCCCTGCTAAATATAAGATGAACTCCATGTGAAAAGTGCCTCTTGCCCAGTTAGCAGGGGTAACTGCTTTCTTAAATCTGACCACCTTATTGCCAGGGGACCATATTGAAGGCCCGTGTCACTCTTGGGTGACCTTTGTCCCACTGAGGTGCCATGGTGCTGCAGGTTGTCACAGGCACATCTGGCTTAGTGGTGGCCTGCTATCACAATTCACTTATGTCAATCTGAATGTTTGTATACAAGCATCCCCCAGTATCCATGGATCTGCTTATCCACAGTTCCCTGTGCCCATTACCTTTGTTTATGTTGTAAAACAGTTTTATTCAAACTATGGGTCACGACCCACCTGGTGGGTCGCCATCTGATGTCAAGTGGGTCACAGAAAGGTGGGAGCAGACATCTTGGAAACTGCAGGCCTTACTCTTGTTGTATTCCTTTTGTTAACAGTTTGAATTTTCAAGTGAGGGTTTTTTACAAAATTAGTTTTAAGTTCACCATTTTTACATAATATTTTGTCCTAATCCTGCTTTCTGTCATGGATATTTCATGGTCGTGCAATTACTGCAGTCCAAGAATGCCAATTTGCATTTCAGGAGTGTCATATTATGTTACAATGACAGTACTTCCAGGTTAATAACATCACTTCCAGGTTAATAACATCACTTCCAGGTTAATAACATCACTTCCGGTGGCTCCTGACATGAGTACCATTCTAAAAAGTGGGTCCTTGTCTAAAAAGTTTGAATACCAGTGTTTTAAAGCGTCATTCTTCTTGCTTCATCTAGATGCTAAAAGCAGACAGCTTATAGACAGACAGCAGGCAGGCAAGTCTGCAGATAGAATGGACTTCCTGTCAACATTCACTGAGTTGTTGCATCTAACTGTAAGCTTGCCTGCCTGCTTGTCTGTCTATAAGCTGTCTGCTTATAGTGTCTAATTAAAGCAAGAGGCATGATCCTTCTCACAACATTATACAACATAAACAAGGGTAATGGGTGTGGGAGGGGAGGCATAGGGTAGTGGAGATAAGGTTCCTCTATATTCATGGTTTCCTGTATCCAAGGGGGGATACATCGGGGGGAGCTCCTGTAGTTGGGCTGGCATAAGTGGGGTATGGGGATAGGGAAAATAGTATTTTGTAAGAAAATTATTTCCTCCTCCACCCCAGCCTGTCTGTTTCTGACTTCCTCCTGATATCTGCCCAAATAATTTCAACCATAGCTTCTGCAATGACAAAGTCAAATTTCCCAGGATGCCACCATTTGAGGTCCTTTTTCTGTATTTGGTTTCCAGGAAGCCTGACACTAAGAGCTAACCCGTGGTAGGCTTATAAGCATATTTACATCTCCTCAGGGTCATGATGTCAGTAGGAGGGAGAATAAAACGTGCCGGTGAAAGATAGCAGGGTCAACATTCTGAAGTGATAGTCACTTGAGAATCACTCACTGGGCTGATTCAGTTATTTCTAGTGGCTATATGAGTTTTCAGCTTGAAATCCTGGAGTTGGAAAGAATCTACAAGATGGGATTCAGCCCTTCTAGTGTAGGCAGCCCAAAATCGCAGCATCCCTGATAAATGGCTACCAGGCCTCTGCTTAATGTATCCCCTTCTGAGGCAGAGTGTTCCAGTGCAAACAGTTCTTACCATCAGGACATTATTTCTATGTCTGATGTTTAATCAAAATTGCTCTTGTAACTTAAACCCATTTGTGAGGGTCCTACCCTCCAGAGCACCTGAAAACAAATCTGTACCACCTGATTAACTTCAGCAATGTATATACCCTCAGCCCATGCCTGTTCTTCCTTAAGCATCAGTTCATACATGGATAGGTTATTTTGCTGCAGGTAGTTTCTTAACAGTAAACACATTCAGCAAGTCCATGTTAAAAAGGGAAGCCTCCTGATCTTGCAGCATTCTGTAAGGAGTGCTAGCCATAGTGCCATGAGGTATAGCAGATGCTGGCATCCAACTTGAGGATGCTACCAGTTTGTGTCGATATTGCTTGACGTTCCTTGAATGGTTGTTTTATGGGTAGTCTTATTGTTCTGTTTTGTTGCTGTTATGTGTATTTTGTTAGTTGTCTTGAATGCTGATGGTGGTGGGAAAAAGGCAGGATAAGAATATTATGAGTGTTTTTCTTCATCCAGATCCAGTTGTGTCCGATGCTGCCAAAAGCCTGAACTTCCCAAAGATAGAACTCTTTTATTTAGTTATTTTGTAGTCTAAATCACCACATATTGTGCTAGGGTGCTTAATTAACAAGAGTATGCCTCTGGTGCTGCAGAGACAATGTAGAAATAGTGATCTTGAGATCACTGGGAGGGAAGATACATGCAGATCTGCCAGTTGAGGAGGAAAACCTGAATGCCGAGTAGTTTCTGTTTGTCTTATCAGAATGTAGGTATAACTGCATGAGTAATTCAGCACAACCTTGGAAAGCTTTTTTTAATCTCTCCATGGATGGATTGCCTCATGTAAGCGGACGTTTTTCACACAGAAGCTACTTCCAAGTAGGAAATTCATGTGTCAAATGAATTGGGGGTGGGGGTGGATTGGGGATGGGGAGTAGAATTTTAGCTTGCTGTAGGTAATAGCTTTGTTTAAAAAGAGTCTAATTGGAGCTGCTTGGGTGTCTTCCATATTCCAGGTTATTCCAAAAGATTATAAAACTATGGCTGCGTTGGCAAAAGCCATAGAGAAGAATGTGCTCTTTGCTCATCTTGATGACAATGAAAGAAGGTAGGAAATCGGCTCATTTAGATCTACATTCTTTGATCTTGTAGTTAAGCGTCACAAAATAAAAGCATACCGAAGTGAACTGTATGTAAACCTACAGATCACAAACAGGCTACGCCTACTTCTTCCCCACCCCACCCCAGCTGGCCCATTTAGTTGCACTGAAAATATGTTTTGGGACCGTTTTTAAGACTGGTAGCAGCAAAGTGCCATACTTCAGGTTTTACATGCACACTTTTTTTTGTGTTGATATGAAAACATGCGGAGGACTACACTAGGGTAAATATGGGAGAAGGAAAAGAGACAGCGGATTATTTTTCTAATTCTGAAAATGTGGTATTTATGGGCATATTTGATTGAGCAGTCCAAATTAGATTTTTCAGAGATTCAGCTCCCCTGGTCACTATGACCTAAATTATTGGTATTGGTGCACACCTGCAATATAGTTTGCCTTCTGTTCAGTAATTCTGAAATCTCTTTCAGTGATATTTTTGATGCCATGTTCCCAGTCACCTACATTGCTGGTGAGACTGTGATACAGCAAGGTAAGTGGTGGTGTTTGTTGCAAAAGCTATTCACCTCGTAGAAAATTACTTATTTTGTTATTTCAAAAAGGGTTTGTCCTAAGGGCTTTCAAAGCAGCGTACAGAAAAGCCTCACAATAACATCCAGCATTGGGAACAGAAATACAGTTTCCAAATGGTGTCAGGATTATCCTGGCAGAATATATTGCCTTCATCCTTTTTCAGTGTCCTTTGGTGTAACTCTTTTGCCACCGCCTTCAAGGTAGTAGCTCCTTCTGAGGATTTCTGAGCAGCTTGATCTTGCTCATTCCTAGATGGAGGCAAGTCTTCTTCTTAATCATTTGAGAAATAGATCTGTGCAGTTGCTTGCTATTTTTATTTCACCCACAAGGTGCACTACAACCTCACTAAATCCCAAGTACAGTATTCAGCAAATCAGTCTTGCGTGGATAAGATTTCTCCCGTGTGTAGCTACTTGACTACCTTTTGTGACTGCTTTTGTTTCTGCCATCACTGCTTTGCAGTTCTCTTTCTCAAGATAATTTAATATGAAGTAGATACTCATTAACATTCCTGCTATATACATTGCTGTGAATAAATTGTTTCTGTCTTTTTGATAGCACATCGGTGAAATCCTGTGCTTTACTTGGAAGTAGGTCTTGCTGTGATCAGTGAGGCTTACTTCCAGGTAAGTGCATATAGGATTGCAGCCTTAGAGAAGACTTGGGAATTGTAATGTAGATGATGGAAAAATGTATAGATATTTCAGATTAATGCAGAGCAAAATGACATGGTATTGGAACAAAAGCAGTAAGTTCATCTAACCTGTCCTTTAGCACATAGCCGTTTCTCAAAATGTTTTCTTTATATATTTATGTAGGTGATGAAGGGGATAACTTCTATGTTGTTGATCAAGGAGAAATGGATGTAAGTTTCTCTAAACTGTATTAATCTAATGTCCTTGAATGTTTTTAGTGCAATAATGAAAAAGTATCATGTGTCCATCTAAACACATGTGTCCATTTAAACACAGTTTAAAGCAAAGAAATATTGGAGGTATGGATTTCTTTCCTGCTGGTGTGTACTATCCATTTAACTGTGCCTGAAATTGTAACACACACTTCTTGCCAGATTACATTCAGAATAAAAGGCAAAATACTGTTGTACCCAGCAGGAAGGCTTTTCACAATGAATTATTATAGTAATATTTAAGAATTATTTAAAGCACATACTGGCTGCCTTTCCTGTGATCAAAGCCGTATACAGGCAATACAAACATTTAAAATTGTAAAATAAATTAATAATCTTTGGTGCATTCAGTAGCACAGAGGTTCGCAAACTAGGGTGTAACGATGATCCAGCCTGAGAAACCTTTTCTCTGCCCTCTTTTTTTCTACCAATGATGCAACAGAGCAACATTGGTAGAAATGCAATCTCCAGCGCATCATTGATAGAAAATAGGTTCGGGGTGGCAGGGAAGGACAAAGGCAGCAATCCAATCAGGTCTGCTCCTAGGGGGTAAAGAGGTTTCTTTGTACTTAGCCCGTGCGGCACCAGCCACCTGGGGGGTTCAGGGAACCTGCAGACTCCTCTGCAGGGCTCCCCGCACCTCCAAACAGCTAAAAAAGTTAAAAGGTCACTTCACAACAGTTTCATAACAAAAATCACATTGCTACCTTTCCCCCACCCTCACAAGCACTTACCTTGGTTCTCAAACGCCCAAGGAGTTTGTGAATCTCTGCAGTAGCATATCCTATCCTGCGCAGCCAAAGGAGAGAAACACACTGTGAAGGCTACATCTGGGCCAGGGGATTGGCGGATCACAAGAATATTATAGATTATAGATTTGTAAAAACCCCATTGAAAAAATGGTGGTTTAGACTAGCCTGCTCATCTAAGCCGCCTTGGGCATTTGCTTCGGCATGGGAAAGGCAGGGTGTAAATTCTTCAAAATAAAAAAAGTAAATTAAGTAAATCACTTAATATCTTACTGTCATTATGTAAAGTAGCCATTTTCAAGAACTGCGCCGTGGCGCGTTAGTGTGCCACAAATGGTCCCCAGGTGTGCTGTGGGAATTTAGGAGTCATTTATTAGTAGGGTCATTTGAAGATCTGAGCCCTCCCCCCCCACAGTGTGCCTTGTCAGTGGTCCAAAAAATTTGATGGTGTGCGTTGACCATTTTAGTGTCTTGCCAGTGTGCTGTCATATGAAAAAGGTTGTAAATCACTGGTATAAAGAGTGTTCTTCATTTTAAGTTATATACCAGAGCTTCATCATTTGTTGTGCATTGTAAAACAATATTGTGTAAGACTTAAATTATCAAATTAGAATATTCACCAGTATTTCATCCCATTTTGGCAGTTAACTGACATTCCAGTTCAGCATATTGAAACTTTATTTATAGCAACTTTTCGGCCCTCCTTCAGCTTTGTGTGTTGACTTCATAGGTATATGTGAACAATGAATGGGCCACCAGCGTTGGTGAAGGAGGTAGCTTTGGAGAACTTGCACTGATTTATGGAACACCCCGTGCAGCAACTGTCAAAGCAAAAACTAATGTGAAGTTGTGGGGTATTGATAGAGACAGCTATCGAAGAATCCTTATGGTAAATTTTCATGCTTTTATAAGTGGAAAAAATTCAGGAGGGATGGTGGAATTCTTTGTTATAATCTCGTTATTTATTATATCCGTGGCATATTATTATTATTATTTATATATTTATTTATTTAATATCCTACCTTTCTGCCCCATGGGCACCCCATATTGTGTTATTTGCCTTGAGCATCCAGGAAAGATGTAATGTGAATATAGTAAGGGCCCCAATTTAACATGTATGCATTTATTCTCACTGGTTTCAATTGCAGAATTTAAACAAGGGCTTAAATGTTTCATTTTGGCTGTGTTGTGCTCTGACTAAAGAATGTTGACTATAAGATAATTACTACTAGCATCACGTGGTTGCAAATCTCAAAGAAATTTTGTTTAATTTTCTGTATCCTCTTTACAAAAGTAGACTGACATGTTTACTGCATTTGATTTACATTGGTGCATGGTTTTTTTCATCCTGATGAATGTCACTTTTTTATTAATAAAGATGTATGTAGTGTTTAGAGAGCTTAATGTGTTTAAAGTTTTCAACTAGATTTTTGATTGTAAACCTGAAAGCAGTGTATAAATACAAATTAAAGTAGTATTCTACTTTATTAATTATAAAATTAAAGGCTATCTTATACCCAAGGCCTGTGATCCTAGAGAACACAACTTTAGGGTGTGTCTAGTGTTGGATCCACACCATGCAGGGAGGTGTGCATCCTTAATTTGCTGGATTGTACATAATAATGGGCAAAATGTCCCAATAATGGGCAAAGTATTCCATAAGTGCAACACCGCCACTGGGCCCTATCTCTGATCAACACCATTCAAATTTGTGTCCACAGCAGGCCGGAAAGCAAATATGAGAGATGTAAATCCCCACCCACCCCCAAAAAATCTTTTTATAAGTCAGTGTTAACAATACAGGGAGTACTTGATGGATATACAGGCACAATACAAATAACTTCAAAATGACTAGAAAAAAAACTTAAGCATAAAAAACAAAGTTCTACGACACATATATCAATTCAGTGAGAAATTGAGGTAATATTAGAGGCATTTCAAGAAGTAAGCTGTGTTTTTGTATTTGACTAATCTTTGAGTGTTTTTATCACCATTCAAGATAATTCTAAAATCATGCAGGAAAAGTTTTTACTTGTTTACTTTCTTTTTAGGGTAGTACATTGAGAAAGAGAAAGATGTATGAAGAATTTCTTAGTAAAGTGTCAATATTGGGTGAGTATAAAGCTGTTTTTTCATGTCACTATTGGAAGTTAGTGTGTAAGATCTAAAAATTGTAGTAGAAAAGGATACTTTTTTCGGTTAAGTTGGTTTCCAGTCTATGGGGGGAAATCTGGGCATCTAGTTGCCAATAGCAAATTAAGCATCGGTGTCTGGTTAGAGTTGCTGAGCAAGTTTATATTCCTTTGTGTGCTGCTATATGTAGGTCTGATGGATACCTCCTTTAACTTAATGTTTCCATAGAATTATCTCCATTCACTCTTCTCCTTCCTTGCTCCTTGAATGTTGTCTTTAAACCTAACCTTGCCTTTTCCCTCCTATTCTTTTTTCTTTATCTAATTTCTCTCATTTTCTTTCCCATTCCTTTCCACTTCTGTTTTCTCCCTTTTCCCACACTTCCAATTTAGTTCTGAGAACGTGTTTTTAATCTACCCCCTACAATAGATACACAGAAGCTTGCTTCTTTACTTGGATTTGCTCTTGAGCATTTCTTGTAATATTGCACCAACTCAGCAAGTGGAAAAAAATTGAGCTGTCAGATTATTTAATGTGAATTGATACTTAAATTGTTCACTATATGTAGCAGAGTAGATGGTTGTATGTATGCTGGGTTAAGTGGGAGCAGGGTGCTGAGTGAACCATATTCTATATTTCTGTAATAGAGCAAAATAGGCTAAACTGATCTTTACATTCTAGAATCCCTTGACAAATGGGAACGCCTCACAGTAGCTGATGCATTAGAGCCAGTACAGTTTGAGGATGGTCAAAAGATTGTGGTGCAAGGAGAGCCAGGAGATGAGTTCTTCATTATCCTAGAGGTATGTAGTGAAAACCTGTTGCAGTTACATTTGTTCAGCAGTTCGCAAGCTGTGGGTCCATGGCTTACCAGTGGGTCAAGACCCAATTTTTGGTGGTTAGTGTAACTGAAAAGCAGATTAAGCTATATGCCTCCAAGGTTAAACAACCTGCTACTTGGGGTGAATGGCAGCACTGCCACCCTATCACCATTATAACCAGAGGCTTGATGGTCTGGGAAAATGAAACATTTTTAGCTATGTCTCAATGCTAAAAGGTCTGAGAAACTGACCTAGTTGGCTTGTGTTAGTCATTGGGGTTTAGAAACCTGCCAATCCAGCCAATATCATGAATATAAATCTGTTTAAAATAGAAAATCTGCACATGGACTATTTGCAGAAGTCTTCGAACCTAATATAAAGAAAGATATATTAGTGGCATCAGATTTCAGATATTTTTGTCTGTAATACAGATTTGTTCATAGTTTGCGAATAAAACCTTTACAAAACACTAAAAAAACAAACCCTGACAGGATGATACCTGAATGATTTGTTCATTATGAATGCATATTTCTGGATAGTTTGTAGTGCCACTGATCTCCCTTTCTGGGTAGACTCTTTAAGGCTCTTGGGTAGGGTAAGCCAAGCTGTTTAGTGGGATGTTGATGCTTTCTCAATCTGTCATGAAATTTTTGAATTTGTATGTGGTAGATAAAATAAGCGTAGTCACTAACACTCTCATTAATTTAAAGGGTACAGCTGCTGTATTACAGCGCAGGTCAGAGCATGAAGAATTTGTTGAAGTGGGCAGGCTTGCACCATCTGACTATTTTGGTGAGTTTAGGACTTTTATGTCCATTTGCATGGGGAGGGTGTGCCTTTTGAAAAAAAATTCTCACTGATTCTTGGCTGCTTTCTCCTTTCCACCCCATCTTATGAGACCCACAGAAGTATATAAGGACTGTCTTACTACTGTTCTCTGAATGGTGCATGAGCCTGGGTAGTCCATTGTCCAATCAGAAAACATTGAAATTAGATATTTTAAAGAAGAAAAGAAGAAAAAAGGTGAAGAGAAACCTAGAGGGAAAAAAATGTAAAGGAAAAACACTGAGCTAAAGAGCTCAGAGGATTAGCTTCCTGCCCTAGCAAAGGCAGAGCCGGTCTGGGGCAATGGGAAGCCCTCCCTAGAGGAGGAGGACATCTGAGATTGGCCCTGCCTCCTAGTGGTGGGAGTAGCTATCCCCAAGAGTCAGGAATGCCCCCTTCCTCTACACAGAACAGGAATTGTCAGGTGAGAAGTTCCATTTTTATTTAACTGAGCACATAAAATATATGGGACAGAGGGAGATTAGTGTGTGCAGTCTCAACAGTGTTGTCACAATTGGAGCACTCTTGGAGTCAGACAAACCAGATTGTATAGTCTGTTACAGCTGCCTGATCCTGAGTTCTTAGCATCACTCTGCTTCTCTAATGGGATTTTAACACTTTGGATTGGGAAATAAACAGATCTCAAATTCCAACTTTTTTAGTGTGGCTCATCAGAAATATTACGCTAATGTATTAACAGTGATGTCCCAGCTTATTCGGTTATCTGCTGTAAGATAATGTCTGGGTGGGAGATATACAAGTAATTGAGTAAAAACCTGTTAAGAGTGAAAAATGCTGCTCAAGAGACAAGAAGGGGAAAACTTCATCTTGGTTCTTAAGTTAGCGTTATTTTATGTATCCTAAGTGTATAAAAATATCAGAGCAGACACCTCACTTTTTAATTTATTGAAAAGACTGTTGATCGATGCAAAATAGTTTGCTCCATCCTCTTTCCATTTTGACATAAGCCTTCTGTTTTGTTTCTGTAGGTGAAATAGCTCTGTTGATGAACCGTCCTCGTGCTGCCACCGTTGTTGCTCGTGGCCCATTGAAATGTGTAAAGCTCGACCGGCCTCGATTTGAGCGTGTCTTGGGTCCATGCTCAGATATCCTCAAACGGAACATCCAGCAGTACAACAGCTTTGTGTCCCTGTCTGTCTGAAGTCTCCCTCCTTTTCAAGTACACGCTTCACAAATGCAGACTGCTTCATTACTCTTGTGCAGAGCCACATGGCCACTGGCTATTGCAGCTTCCTGTCTGTTTGAGGGAGGAAAAAAGTTGCTTTTCATGGCACCATTTTTAATTTTAGAATGTTATTTTGGTGCTCCCAAACCATTTAAAATAAATAGAAAATTGTACAGAGACTTTTGCTGTTACTGCTTTCCTCTGTGCAATGTCCAGTGTCCAACTTGGGCAGTGACTGCCATTCCTTTTGCTGGGGAGATCTCCTAGCACCAAGGTTATTGCCATAGAGTTAAGGATGTAACAGTGGAAAATTTTTCAGAGGTACACATTTCTCAGCTGGTGAATCCTACATTTATTTTAGGTTACGGTCACTTTCTACTGTACTTCTCTTAAGCAGAGAGACTTACCTGCTCAGCTTATAAGCATAAATGTTCTGGATATGGTTATCTTTGGTTTGCTGAAATAAGTTCTAGTGAAACGACAGAAGTTTGATAGTTTGGTGCACCTGTACCCATCTCAGTTGGTTCGGATGGCTTGGTTATTGTTTGTCAAGTTTTTGTGTACAAGCTTTTGTTCTGGCAGCTGCTGTCAGTGCTTCTGATCTTTGCCATAGCTGACCTTTTTGCTCTTCTCAGTTCAGAAAATTAATGCCCCTCAAAATCTGTGCAAATTCTTAAAGAGAGGAGTAAAACACCTGAATATTGATGATGATGTTGACACTGGCGTAAGAGTTCCCTAGCTGGTGCCAAATAGCACACTCCACACACTGAATGTAGGACAGGAGACTGAAGAGTGCATCTTAGGTATCTGCTCTTCTGCCTTCCCAGCTTTGCTTCTCTGTCAGCTTTGAAACTAAAGAATTCAATGGTTCTGTTTGTATACCTGGCATGTCCTGCAAGATGAAACATATATTATCCCAGTTAAAATAAATCTCTGGGTCACTTGAAAGATGGAAGCAGAAAATTCTTGTTAGTGAAAATCTCTTTGCCCATGTAATGGAAGTTCTTGTAACTTCTAACCTCTTTTTAAAAAATTCAGTCCAGACTACCCAACAGTCTTTGCTTTGCCCCAGATTATCTTATTGACCTGACATAACTATTTTGGAAAAGTTAACCCTGTTGTCAAGTCTGAAATGTGTTTCAGTATTTACCAGGTTTGTGTTACAACATTCTGTGTGCACCTAGTGCTGCCCACTTGCTTTTATGGAATTTCACAGTTGGATAATGTAGGCAATTGTTTCCTTATAACATGTAAATTACCTAAAACTAGTTTTATTTGGGAGTGACAGCAAGTATTTTGCATTAGTTATGCAACTCCTAGGAATTCCACTCCCCTCTCTCCCTCCTCTCTTGCCCATCCTTTTTTCCTCATACAGTTGGACCTGGTATACACTTTTCTGACTTGTTTGCTGTTGAAAGACTGTTTGCTAATCATATTTAAAGTTTGAGGAATAGCAGCCTTCGTATAAAAAAAACTCCGGGAAACTATTAATATGTCCGTATTTCTAAATGGGGAAGAAACATAAAATTATACATTGTGAATTCCTTCAGTTTGTCCTGAAAACGTTATATGAGATGAGAATATTCAGCTGTGCTCCTCAGGAGTCCATAAATGCTAACTCTTTTCTCTAAGACTCTATTCTGTTTGAATTTATCCAGGGATTTTTTTTTCCTTATACCTTTGTTACTTTTGAAGCTTGATTTGATCCTTGTTGAAGCACCAAAAAGATTTTAAATCCATGTTAAGCTAGTTAGAGCGCCACAAAAATGCACATTTTTTTATATAAGGCTTTCTAATCAAGTTTCACTACTGCGTCTTTTTAGCTTGCTGTTTACTCCCTTTTGTAGTTTTACCAACAAGTTTTAAGATGAACCAGCTATGTCTGAGTTAAATATTAATCACAGTTAAAGCTTTACCTTTGTGTGCAATTTAAACATGTTTGAATCCACAGTTGGTATAGTTTGCCTTAGCTAACATTCAGGCCTTTAGAGGTAATATTTTTGCTAGGTCACCTTAGCAAACAAAAAAACGTACTGCCCTAGAGTGCTATAGTCAACCAGAGGACCATTTTTGTATTGTTACCTGACTATAAGTCT
The DNA here is from genome assembly GCA_029204185.1 of Lerista edwardsae. Taxonomy (NCBI): domain Eukaryota; kingdom Metazoa; phylum Chordata; class Lepidosauria; order Squamata; family Scincidae; genus Lerista; species Lerista edwardsae. The sequence goes on from JAJKFI010000094.1 coordinate 6,000,808, forward strand.
GATTTACTGTATGTGCTAATATATTCCTTTTGTTATAGATTGTCCTAATGGCAGGTAAAGCAATAAAATGATTTAAATTCTTAAACATAATCAGTGTTTTATTTTATGTCATCCTACGTGGTGAGTTTCAGGGGTTGGTGTAGACTAGCCAGGAATTGGCAGCCTGATTGCTTATGCCCTACTTTGGCTCAGTGTGGCATCTTAGCTTTTAACCCAGATGCAGTTCCATAAATTAGTATTTGATCTAATCTAGTATGACTATATAGGTCATCTTTTTGCTGGTTCACCTTGGGAAATCTACTGCCCTTACATGCAGTGTCTAGATTATTCAGACATTTTTAAAGGATGTGTAGCATTATGTCTACACTGCCTCAATTTCTTGCAGTGCTCATTTCATGTCTTGCTCATCATTTTTTTCTTCCTTGTTAAGAATTGTTTATCATTCTCCTGAATTAATATTTCTTGTTTGAAGCCTGTCAGATAAGTATGTGTCAGCTTTCCTTTGACTTTGCTAATTTCAATTCTTTGAAAGTGGACAGCTTGGGTGTCGGGGCTCCTAAACATCATCAGCTTCTGTGTGTCTGTCTACTTTTAGGCAGAGTAAGAGCACCATGGGCTTCTTCTCACAACAATTTTTTTTATGGGAGTTAGCTATGGGTAAAAAAAAAAATCATAATGCTGGGTATACTGTTGCACTTCGTGTGGTGGCTGTAGGTCCATACATGTCTTTCAGAAGTGCCTGGCTTGCATGTGTCTACTTAGAATGGTTTGCTAAAGTCCTAGGAGCAGCATCAGCTCTTGGGAATCTTATTCCCATTTTCTACTCAACTAGTGATGGCAATTATCTCAAGTGAACACGGCAGACACAATTGTTCACTGATAATATTAAGGTAAGCGTTCTCTGTAACATCAAACTTGGGTCTTGAGAGCCAGTTAGATTACAGCTAAACCGACCATCCACATAGATGACAAGAGGTTTCTGGGTACTTGTTGAACTCCTGAGACTTGCAGAAATTACGTACATTGAAAAAAAAAAAAACTCTTAAAGGAGATGGATGACCCCCATATGCTTTGTTTCTAAGGTAGTGGAAGGATTAAAGAAAGGGTCTGAATTTCTAAAGAGGCGTCACATTATTTGGAACATGATTTCTTGATACAAATGGGTGTGTCTAGGCCAGAGAAGGACTGGCTTTCACAGTGAGTGGCACAATACGTTTCAAATGCAATGCAAATCCAGTGGTGTGGTGGGAACTGGGGCAAGAGACTGAAGAGACAAAGTACAGAAGATTTGAAATACAGTGAGTGCTGAAGCCTAATGATGTAATTCTGGGGATGTTTATTTTGCAGTCCAGTAGAACTTATTCCAAGGAAGATATGTGTACAGGTAGATGATCCCTTATCCAGACATGCAAAATCCAGACTATGCCAAAATCCAGGCATTTCTGTCCAAGACTTCTAATTTGCTGTAGTGTGAACACTAGAATGTCTTCTGCTCATTCCCATGTACAGGCTATAAGTTCTATGCTCTGCTCTGTGGTGTGTGCCATAGTTGAAAACTTGGCAGCACACATCCAAATGGGTAACTGTGGAAAGAGCAAGAGGAAGCCACAGTGACCCATGCCCTAGTGACATCTAGATTAGACTATTGCAATGCGCTCTACGTGGGGCTGCCTTTGAAGACGGTTCGGAAATTACAACTAGTACAGAACGCGGCTGCTCGGGTGGTTGCTGGGGCACGTCGGTTTGACTCTGTCGAGCCACTGCTTCGGCGACTACACTGGCTGCCGGTTCTGTTCCGGGCCAAATTCAAAGTGCTGGTGTTGACCTTTAAAGCCCTTTACGGCTCGGGCCCAGGGTATTTGAGGGACCGCCTCCTCCCATATAATCCGACCCGTACTCTGAGGTCATCTGGGGGGGCTCTCTTGACGGTGCCGCCACCAGGAGAGGTGAGAGGGGTGGCGGCCAGTAGGAGAGCCTTCTCGGCGGTGGCACCCCAACTTTGGAATACCCTCCCCTTGGAGTTAAGAACTGCTCCCTCCTTGGCGGTATTTCGGCGGGGGCTGAAGACCTTTTTATTTCAGCAGGCTTTTAGTTGCTGACAGGCTGGCTGGCTGGCTTTTTTGCATTCTTTTTATATATTTTATGATCCTAGGGATTAATTTGTTGTATGTTGTATTTTTAATATTGTTTTTATTGTCTTTTAATACTGTTTTTAATTGTTTTTTACTGTGTTTTTAACCTTGTAAATGCCGCCTTGAGGGCCTTGTGGCGGAAAGGCGGGATACAAATCAAATAAATAAATAAATAAATAAATAAATTTCTCATTATATTTATGCAAACAAATTCTAAATCCAAAACAAATCTGAAATCCAGACACCTTCCCATCCCAAGCAGTCCGGATAAGGGATACTCATACTGTAACAACTTGTTTCAGGATCCTTCTTGTTTTCCAAAATTTCCAGGTCAGTGGCCTGCATGGGTGATCACTGGAACATAAGAAGAGCCCTGCTGGGTCAGGCCAAAGGCCCATCTAGTCCAGCTTCCTGTATCTCACAGCGGCCCACCAGGTGCCCCAGGGAGGCATGAGACAACAAGATGCTTGCATCCTGTTGCCACTCCCTTGCACCCGGTACTCTGAAGTAGCCTACTACTAATGTAAAAAGGTTGCACAATCCATCATTGCATATAGCCACGAAGAGTGCAAGTACAGAAATTTTTAACAAACTTTAAAATAGTGTCTTTCCTTGCTGCTCTTCCCCATTATATCCACAGAATGGTCCTTGTTAACAAAGTTCATAAGAGCATATGGTTTGTTTCAGTGTACATATGAAACTTCTATGAATTGAGTTTCACACTTTGCTGATCAGATGTTGAGCAACAGAAGAAACTGTTCCAAAACTTCCATAAGGCTGAATCAAGTATCTTGTTTGATATTAGGTCTTTGGCTTAAAATAGTTTTGACTCACAAAACTGGAAGTCTTGGAAGTTGACATTGACGGGTGATGACTTACAAGATGGCTTAATACTGTTGTGTAGGAGCTAAGCTTTCTTTGCTCATGTTACTTGTGAAAGAAACTGGCTCCTGGATCAAGCCAGTTTTGATATCTCTGACAACTTACAGAAAGTTTGTATTTGTATTTTTTTTCTTCACCATTGAATAGTATGTAGAAAGTTGGAGGACACCAAAACGTAGGGCCCATAAAAAGCATTCTACCCTTTTCCTTGCATCAGGATAACCTCTCTGCACAAAATGGCATGTATTCCAACCCCCAGACCAAGTAAATCCTTGCTTAAAAAAATGACCTGTTCTGCCTGAAAACCATCAGTAGAGGGAGCTCTATCACAATGTTACCCAAGAAAATAAGAGATACAAAATAAAAATTCAGAATAGGAATTCCACTGCTGAAGACCCAAGATGAAAATGGAAAGAAAGTAGATTTCAGTGTTTTCCATGAAGTTTATGCAGACAAGTTTCAAATGAAGAATTATCAGTTGTTTTGGTTACTCTGCCAGGTGGCTGTTACAGGGTCTCCCTGCCTTGATACAGCTTGACCAATGATGCTGAAAGAGCTGGATGAGTGCCCTTTCACCTGGTGTAAATATTTAGCAAGGTAGTGTTGCAGGCTGATGTATGCAAGGCTTACCACACAGTCTTGGCAGTTTGCAAGTAAAGGGGCTTGTGCAATATACCGGTATCCACAGATACCATGGGTATTGGGATGCCTATTAAAAAGATAGAGGAACATTAAACAAATCTTTTTTTAACTTTCTTGCAGCAAAACCACGGATGTTCTCTCCTATCTCTAAAAAGGGATCTCCAGAATCCATGGTTTTAGGTCTCCCCGGGGGGGGGGCGGCGGTGTGGGGGCAGGGACAGAACCTCAGCAGATACTGGGGCATGCCCATATAAAGAAGGCTTATTTTGGTGTATTGGTATGTGTAAGATTGTCAGAAACGGTTACATTTGAAAATACAAACTAAGTTTGTGTGCTGCTATTTACCATGGATGGAGCTTGGTTGGTAAGCAGTTACATCTCAGTAAGTTACATCTGTGTAAGTAAGGTCACATCTTACAAAAGGGTTAGATTCAAAAGTAAGTAAAAATTGTATGTACTTGAAATTACTCTTGAAAGTCTCTTAAATTAAAAAAATAAAACTAAAGTCACGGCATTGAAGTACATGGCAACTGTAGACCACCAGTGAAGAGCAGATCCATTTCTCTGATCTCACACTCACTCTACATTCATTGTGTAGAATGGTGGGGGCAAATGCCTGCACTATGTAAGTTACTGTTTCTCTTTTGACAAGTGCATATAGTTGAATTCGTGTAAGTTAAATATGCATATGATGCAGCTGTACTGATTCGGGGTAGGTGGCAAACATTTTAAAAATTGGGAGTGGGTGTACTTCAATATGGGGCACCAGTCAAAACAGACTGCCTAGATTTTCCAGTCATTGGTATAGCAATAGTTGTACCCTTCTAAAAGAGCACATCCTCTCTGCCTAGGAGGCTAACGTGAGGAATAATGTTACGTTTGTGATGTTTGGCTAACGTAAAGAAAAATAAATAGGATCACAGTCAATATTCATGATAGCTTTCCAAAGCATGCAGATGGAGCTCGGTTTGAGACTGCTCTCAGCCCAGAAACTATTTTCATCACTGGATTTCAGCTCCTAACCACCTAATAGGGCAGGAGGTGTGGACTGATGGTTGAGCTGCTGGCACTGCTGGAAGCTAAGCAGCAGAATCTGTTTTTGGATGGGAGACGGATGGCCAGGTTGTGACAAGCTGCAGTACCTGTGGTGGCAGAACAGAGTCGCTGTGGAGCTGATTATTCACCGCAAGTGAGAGTTGCGGGGGAGTGTGTGAGAAGGACACAAAAGAACGGAATACGACCTTAAGGACCTGTCCAGGCTTGACTTGCGGTTGCCTGCTGAGGCTTGATGGCAGGCAGCCAAAGGAGAGAACCACACTGTGAAGGCTACATCGGGGACTGAGGATTGGCGGATCACAGGAACACTGTATATTTGTAAAAAAAAAAAAAAATTTCAAAAATGGTGGTTTAGACTAGCCTGCTCATGTAAGCCACCTTGGGCATTTGCTTCGACATGGGAAAGATGGGTATAAATTCTTCAAATAAAATAAATAAATAATAGTGCCACTATATATGTGTGAGCATATTCCCAATAGGGAGGAAAGGGAAAGTGATACATGTTAAATAATAGAGTAAAGCAGTGTGTGCCATTACTCACAAAAGCACTCCACTTACAAATAATGCCAAGAATCATCATAAGAAACTAATGGATCTAGGGATTCTCAGGTAACATTTCGGTGGGCAGATAAAGAGAAATTAAGTGGGTGGAGAGTCTGAAAAATCAAGCTAAATTAGAATTTGACTACACCAGCCTGCTATGTATTGGAACTTGTGTTGATCCTGCTGCTCTTGTTCCTGTGGGCATTTTTTTTTGATCCAACACATTCAGTCTTCATCCTGATGGAAGCTTACCCAGAGGCGTTTCCAGGGTATGGCGCCAGGGGGCATGAGCCCTGGGGCATCATAAGGTGGGGGGTGTCGTTAGCATGGCGCCCCTGCCCACAAATTTCCCCCCCCTGCTGCAGCCTGAGCTGGGAGGCGTGCTGGCATCTCCCGACCGCTGCTCGTGTACTTAAGTGCCCGAGCGGCAGCCCAGGGCGCGCAGGGTTCCTCCCAGCGGGTGGGGAATCAGAGGCGAGGGAAAGCTGCATCTTCCCCCTGCTTCTTGATTCCCCGCCCGCCGGGAGGAACCGCACGTGCCCCTTGCCGGCTTTTCCCGGCTGCTGCCAGCCTTAAAGTGCCAGCGGCAGCCGGGAAAAGCTGGCAGCCAGGGCGGGGAAGCTGCTGCCACGCCCCCTGAGCTGGGAGGGGTGCTGGCGTCTCCCCTCCTGGTCGCGGAGCAAAAGTGCCTGACCGGCAAAACAAGGAGGTGGGGCTTGGCTTCTGCCCACCATGTTAGCTGACATGGCGGACAGAAGCCACACCCCGCAATGTCACGACGTTGCATGCCCTGGGCGTGATTTCGCCCTGGTACACATCTGAGCTTACCACAGTTGGTGGCATAGAGGCTTTCTGACAGGCACACTAAATTAACAAGCTGTGCTTGAGGTCCATTTCAAGATCTTCTCTAGCCTATATGTACTCTGAACTTTTTGCCTTTCCTACCATCTAGCCACATTTTCTTGTGTTAATAGTGCCATAGGAGAGACTTAAAAGGTTCCTGCATTAAAACTCAGCCCTTTTTACACTTTTGATGTAGCTGTACTGACTGCTGGATGAAGGGGGAAAAGAAGCATTCTTTGGTTTACACATGCTCTATGGCACTGAGAGACTAGACTGTTTCTCAAGACTCTCCTAATTTCATTAGGGTTGCCATGTGAGAGGCTAAAAATCTTTCATATCTTCATATAGTGGCAGTGTAATATGCCACTACTTGAAATACTCTCATGCAGGCATGGGACAGCCTCCATGCCACTGATGATTGTTCCTCTTTGCTGTGGTTTTTGGGACTCACCTGAAGTCACTCAGTGTGCACTGCTGTTCCAAATTGCTGCTTAGACTGAAAAGAGAAACCACCTAACAGTGCAAGCTGATGTGCGTTTATTCAGAAGTAAGTCACTACTTTCAGTGGCTCTTGTAAGTGTGTTTAGGATAGCAGCCCTATACCTTTCAAAGAGCTTGGGTTTGGTTGTTTTTGTCAAACAGTTGTATCCCTTAAGGGCAACGTTCTCTCTTCTGTGCTGCAACTTGTTGCTTCTGCCAACTTTACTCCCAAGAGTAACCAGGAGACAAATTAAGACCCACCAACATTTTTGCATGCCGCCCCTTGGCCTTTACCTGGAACAGACATCTTAGAGGGGCAATGCTCCTGGACTTGGGCCTCCTGCATTATACCTTGCCAAGCAGTCCTAAGCTTGATGCAGACCCAGATGTGTTAAGCAAATGCTTCTCTTTCACTCCCCCCTTTATTCAAGCCACTATTTCAGGTCAAATCATGGTCCCCTGCATCACCAAGGACCAAGCCAGAGCCTGGGATGCAACCCAACATCCAAAGAGCATGATGGTTTTGCAGTAACAGGATCCTTGGTCTTCTGCTAGTCTGTAGGAGAAGCGGCACAATACAAACTCAAGGTGGGGGCAAGGCTCAAGTATATAAATATGCTAACATTGGATGTTGACGTGGCAGCTTTGACTGTCTGCCTAGCAGCAGTGTAATTGCAATTTGGAAACTTTCCCTTTGTCAGTTGCAGTCATAGTCGGTAGGGGAAAATAATCAAGAATTAAGGTCAAGGTTCCAGCGGCTCCCCAGGATTCTAGCCTGGCTGTGTCATTCTGTCAAAGGCAGGTGTCTCCAAGGGACGAGCATCAGCCACAACTACGTCTTCTCCACTGGCCTCTATGCATGTCTCCACCGTCTTCAGGATTCTGTGCAGCCGCCTGTCCAGTGCCAAGAGGTGGGGTTCTGTAAGTACAGGGCCAAGGCGATCTTGAAGCAAGGACTCCCGCATGACATCGCTGAGCTTGTAATCTGGCTGAGCTAAGAGCTGCAGGCGGAACAACGTTGACCTCTTTATTCTGGAGGGGGGAAACACAACCCACAGATACCAAATCAAACTCCTTCGGTTATACACACACAGCCCAACCCCAATTTTCCATGGTTTTAGAAATGGAAGGGAGATGAGGGGCTCCTATGACCTATTTTTAATCAAGTTGCTGGGAACCCCGCCCTCGGACTTGGGACGTCTTTCGTCCTCATTCCAGATGTGCAGGGACTGGTTGTGTGAACTCAGTGGTGAGGTCATAATCAACAGCTTGTGCATTGCATGCAGGGAGGGGCTGTGAGTAGCTTGCTGGTGGAGTCTGTGCTTTGTGTGCGGAAGGTTCTAACTTCAGTCCCTGGGAATTTCCACCTTGAAAAGATCTTGGATAAGAGGAATGCAAAAGACCTCTGCTTGAACCCTTCAAAAGCTTCTCTGAGCTTACTCAGACTGGCTGTGCTTGGCAGAAAGCAGTTTCATATCGTCAACATTAGTCTAATGTACAGTTCTCTTTATGCAAACTCGCTATCCGCGAATTTTGCCAGGGGCAGAACTGCTACTTATCTTTTCTCTGCACCTCTGTCCTCATTATCCTCAATGCAGAAACCTTCCAGAGGCTGCAGGGACCTTCAGAATGGCACCTGCAGCCAGCACGGACCCCTTTAAAATGGCTGGTAGAAGCACCCACCAGCATGTTTAAGGGGTCCATGCTGGTTGCAGGAAGCAACCTCTGGAAGGCCTCTGCAGCGTTCAGAGCTCTTTTGGCACTTTGTGCTGCACTCTGCTGGCTTCCTGAGGGTCTCTGCTGGATTCTTCTTATAGCAGGTAAGGTACGCCTTGCACCTAATCTCACTCATCCCATAGGATCAATGGTTTGTTATCGGCAAATTTGCTATCTGTGAGGATTTCCAGGAACCCAACTATAGCAGACAATGAGGATGTAATCGGATTCTGTTTGAAATAATTGACCACTGATTTTAAATACCTATATGCACCATTTAAGGGACCCTCCCCCCAAGTCGCCTGACAACACATTACAAACAATAAATCACACTAACAATAATCCAACAGAATAGGGAGCGGTGCCGGGAAGGGCAGTTGAAATTAAACACCCTTGGGAGAAACAGCTGACACAAGAGAGACATCTATGCTGCTGAAGGGGTAGTATCAGTGATGTCATTCAGGGGGGAACAGACCAGAACGGGTGTTCCGGATCCTAATGGGTTCCATGGCTGGTTCCGGGTTCCCGACAAGTGCCAATCAAAAGTGAGTTCCTGTTCCTAAATCATTTGAATGACACCACTGGGTAGTATCATACACCTTCCAAAGAATAGTTGGCAGGCAAGTGCACTGTGAAATCCCTAAGCCCCAGCATGGTTCTTCAGCAGGGCACTGATTTCAAGAGTCTGTTCCTTGCAGGGGACAGACCTTGACTGAAGCAGCACACTTGTAATAAGCAGAAGTTCCCTTGATGAAGAGCCACAAGCAGTTGAAGCATATCAAGACTTGGGGCTAAATAGCATGTTATGGTTTGGCTCTTGCATGCTTATTCATTAAAAAAAAAATATTGGGGAAGGCCAATGCCAGAGTACAGTTATTGCAACCCCAAGCAGCTGGGAGAGGGTGGAGGCGGCGCCTGCAACAGCTATTGCCCCCCCAAGAGGGACATGGCAATTGGTACCAATGTGAGTTTTCCTTCCGGGGGCAAGAACACCAGGGGGGACGCAATCCAGCAATGGTGGCAATGGAGAAAAGTTACAGCTGGCCTCCTTCTCCTCTGCTGTGGTTTGAATCTGGATTCCCAAGCCCTGGAAACAACCACCACGGACAAGCATGGAAGGGCCAGACTGCACGCCTAATGGAATATGCAATCTGGCTCTTGCGCTGTAGCTCATGATGAACTCTTGTTTCCTCCTCCTGTTCAAGCTACTCTTTGCTTTGCCACTCCATAACCATTGCAAGGGCTTCCGTAGAATTCACTCAAAGGCGCTAGCATTATGATGGCAAGTGTTCTTTCAGTGCGTTGTGGCTTTACAAAGACAATCTGGACCAAAGACCGGGTTCTGATCCAGCTTGGGTCTGCTGAGCACGTGGTCCGACATGATGTGTGCAGGTTTGGGCGCTATGGACAGTTGAAAGACGATGGCTCACATCGAGGCGCTCTGGGTTTGCCACATGCTTGGTAAGTCCACCAGGGACAAAACCAACTCTGGATTCATGCAGGGCTTGTCTGAGGCCCATTGTGCTCATGTGAGCTGCTTGCTGGTCAGACCTGAGAGGGTCATGTGCTTACTCTAACTTCTGCCCCTTCCCGCTTTGTCCTCTTGGTCTTGGGGTCTGCATCTCGAAAGATTACTTTCATTTATTTGGTGGCTGCTTTACACAGGCCACTACATCCAGGGAGCCATTTTGTATGTTCTGGTTTGGCCATGCAGATTAGCTCCTCCTCCTCTTGCACTGTGGGTTTGTTTGTTTTTTAAATGGTGGTTAAAAAAAGAAATTGACAGCCTGCCCAAAGCATAGGGAGAGAGGTAAAAATGGGCTGTAGAATCATTAGGGGTGCCAAGGCTGAGCAAAGCAGAGCTTGATGCACAGCAGCAGAAAAAAAAAATCTACCTCCAACTTGTACGTAGCTGTGATGGGGGTGACTGGGTGGACATTTTACAAACCAAGAAGGTTCCCTATGCCTAATGCCAGAGCACATACTCATGGAACCTGACTACTTCCACCTTTTTATTCAGAAAATCAAATAAATTGGCTTACATTATACTGATTAGCTTGAAGCCTTAAACAGAATAAGTTGTATTTATCCTGATGGCATTTGAACATTCTGAAAAAGTCAAAGTTGGTGGCTGAGAAGAGGTCGTTATTTTAGGCTAGGTGTGAGCAAGAGCCAGTTTAAATCACACAGACTTGGAATTCACTGAAAAGATTTATTGGCAACCCTATAATTATAACTACATGTCTCAAAAGGTGTGAATAATGGCCGTTGAAATTCGACCGGGAGGCTCAGCCTAACTGTACGACCAGCATGGATTCTATTGACGCGTTGAAATGTAGAGGGAATATAGTGGAAGTGGATGGATGTAGTGGACACAGAAATCCTGAGAATGAACAACCCTTCCCACAGCTCTTTAGAGGCCAGCTCTGGATTTATATAACTTAATATAAGGAGTAGCCTGGATAGGATTTGGGCGGTACAATTTATGAGCAACCCCCTAATGGCTGCAGGGGAACAGAAATGTAATCGATGGAGTTCAGGATCTTTCAGTCATTTAGTACAGGCAACCCCACACTACAGCCCAGGAGTCAAATCTGGCCCACGACAAGATTTTATCTGGCCCACAGCAACGTTTTTTGTCAGACCATTTGCTAAAGTTTGACGTTTTTACTCATTATATATCATTTCTTTAAGTACGGCATCTTTAATCTTTAAGTTTAAGTACAGCATCCTTCCTTTGTAACTGTCACATTTCTCTTTTGTTCTGAATCATATCATGCTGATTACAAAAAGCATCTAAGAAAAACTTACTCATTCATTTATAAAATTGATTTTTTTTCAGCCCGCGAAAATGTGTAAAATATACAGTGTGGCCTTCATATTGAAAAGTTGGAGACCCCCTGATTGGGAAGTTGATAAAACTAGACTGTTCTTGACAGGGATCCAGACAAATCTTCATTCCTAAAATTGTGACAAACAGGAGGTTTGAAGGAGGATGGATGTGCACCTGGGATGTCATCCTGAACAGTAGACAGTTCCACTCCAGGTAGCTCCAGAAATACAGAGACATTGAATTATTTCGTCAGAAGTCTTTCAGATGTTTGGAAACTGATCTAAACTCCCAATTGGGTGTGCGGAGGATTCCAGCATCCCTGGGACCTGATGCACAAGTGAGACCAGAAGGCATGGGAAATTTGGTTCCTTATAGGTTCTGACATCCTTGGATACTGTAACCAGGCATAGCAGTGGTCCAGAAACTGAGGACCTCCCTCTGCATTGGCCAGGAGCCCCTCTCTACCACTCTCCCCACAGTGGTAAGTTTTAGAAACGGGGGGAAATGGGAAGGCCTCCTGGAAACTGCTGCAGACTGAAATGAACACATTTCAGCAATGATATCTCACTCTCGCCGTTATAGTTGTATTGGATATGATCTGGCTTGGTTTTAGCCAGGAAATCTCATCATGCCACTTCCCAGGCAAACTGCAGTAACGTAGAATGGCTTGCACTTACATGCAACACTGTTCAAGCGGAGCCAGGATGGAGAGCTCGTCATGGGAATGCTTCCCGAACCTATGCAAATGACATACAAACAAGCATAAACACAAATGTGCCAAATCACATTTTGTTTGGCTCTCAGACGGATTTTATATTGGATAGAGAAATTTTAGGCCCAAGCCTACTGAGGGATTAAAGTGCTTAGGGGAAGTAATTCTAGCAGGCACATTGGTGGGAAAGCCAGAGTCTTTCTGTGTGCCTGGCCAGTTGGCACAGGTAAGGCTGACCTGGTAAGGGTAAGGTAAGAGGCAGGCGGAGGCTGGGGAAGGTGGTGATGGGGGGGTAGGGCAGACTGGGTCTGGGACCGGAGTGAGATCAGTGGTGCCAGTGCATGCCATATTCTATCCCCCTTTCTGGTCCTGATCCACTAACATGGGTCAACTTGGACCTGCACCAGCTTAATCACTGGCATAAATTTGAGTTGATCCATTGCAGATTCAGGAGCTTATCCCAGGGCAAGGGGACAAATGGCCCTTTGCCCTGAGGAGACTTCCAGCAGCTGAAATTCCCCCGCAGGATGCAGCGGAGCCTGCACTGGAACCAGTGCATTGTCACAAGGCAATTTAGTTAGGATTGGGCTGTTTATACTGTTTGACTGCCCCAGAATCCCCTGGGAGAACTGCACCCCCGTTGGTCTGACTCAGGTATCACCCAGATGGCCCATGGTGCCTACCACTTCAAGAGGGCTATACAAGTCTGCACCCTCTCAATTGATCCCTAATTTGCAGGGAAATGGCCCTGGAGGGACTATTCATCCCAAACATTCCCTATTCTTTCTTCGGATTCCCAAAGCCTACGGGAAGACCACAGAGCTCCTCACCCTCGTGCATTGTCCAGATGGAGTAAAAAGCCACCATCCCCGAACTTTGTGAACATCTCATAATGATGACGGTCCATGTTACCTTTTGAAAGAGAGAAAGAAAGCATTCATTACCTCCAATGGCCCAAAGGCTCAGTTCGGCATTCTTTTGTTGCTCAGGCACATGATATTCATCATAGATTACTATGTTAGTCACAGCTGTGAAAGCCTCAAGCAAAAGAGACAACTATGCATTTGCTTTCTCTGGACCAATGGATTTTAAATGTGCTTTGCCATCTCAAGGTGCATTTGACCAGTAGTGTACCTAGAGGAGGATCACAGCACTAGGTTTTGCAAGCAGCTGCTCCACCTCCTCTTCGGAGCCATTCGGAGCCAATGTTGCCTCCGTTTTTCTCTAGCCGCTGGGAATGGCTCCAAAGAAGCAATCGTAACCCGGAATTAGGCTGGCACAGTTAGGCCAGCAAAGTCTGGCCGGCACAAGGGACACCGTAAAGTATGCTTGGACCACTCTCGGAGGTAGAGAGGCCAGCACATAGACGTGCGCCATCCTCCCTGGGTCCGAGAGTGGTCCAAATGCTCTTTACGGTGGCCTTTGTGCCAGCCAAACTTTGCTGGCATAACTGTGTGGCCTAACTCCAGGTTAGGATTGCATTCTAAGGGTCTTCTGCTAGGCTGAGGTCTGTCCTCAAGGAGGTGCTAAGAATCTGTCCACAAACTGCTCAGGTCTCCCTTTCTTCAGACCGAACTATCATTTCTAATGTATTAGGACCAGGGACATGTGGTGATTCTTTGGGCTGGAGAAGCATAACTTCACCAGCCCAGTGATGTCATGTAGTGACACAAAGATGTCACAAAGCCTCACCTGCCTCCAATGACTGCATACCCCTGATTAGGACAGACCTTTAATTTGTAACTCATAAAGAGTATGTGAGATCCAGCCAGTCCAAAGCATTTCTAAGTCCCATTGATCCTGGCTGCGCGTGGCATGTGCTAGGACTTAAAAGCGCTTATCCTACTATTAGCTTGATCCTACTATCTGCAGGAACACCTGGTACTTGAAGGAGAAGAATGCTGCCTGTTGGGTTTGCTGTTAGATTGTTGTGAGCAGCCCTACCAGTCTCTGTTTGCCTGATTGGGGTCCTGAGCCGTAATGGGCTCCAATGGCACCTGGGGCGAGGTGACATTGTGACTGCCCCACCACACCCCTTGTGCTGCCCCACCACACCCCCAGTGTCCATAATTGCTCCATTCTGAAGCCAACCGGATGAAGGGGAAGGCAGGCAGGAGACTTCAAGCAACAGCTCAGATGAACTACGAAGAGTGCCCTGGGCAAGCGATTGTCCCACAGACAATCCACCTCTGTTGGGGTCTGAGATTTGAGGAACAAATGTTAATGTTCCACAAAGGACACCTGATGTCTCTGAAAAGGGAGTTAATTGTTAGGAGACGTTCTCAGGGTACAGGTACAGTATCTCTCTGGAATGTCTGAAATGGAGAAAGCCATTTGAATTTTTAATTGATGGACTTACAGATAATGCCTCCATGTTTTTAAGCTATTCCATTCAGGCTAGAAACAGCATAATCCAAACCCAGGAGCCGTGACACTTTCAGGATCTGAGAAGTGCCCCCAGAGCATTCCCTTGCCAGCTCGCTTCCACACTGCAAGGGACATTCATAACCTTGAGACAGCACCTCCAGTCCATGAGGTTCACTGACACACTAGGCTGCTTCCACTCACCTATTAAGAAGTCAAATATTGCCATGTCAATGATATTGAGCAGCCGGTTGCCACTGCTGTAAGGATAAATCTCCTTCACTGTGTTGCAGTAAAGAGGATTCACTTCCCACCTGCAAGAAATATCAGAGGGTGAAGGCTGGGTGCTACCACTGCTATTCGCGGAGTTCAGGCTCTGTTGGGGAAAAATGGCTGGGAGCTGATGCTGCGGCCAGGGCCGGCCCATCCACGGGGCCAACTGAAATGGTCGCCTCTGGTCATAAATTAGTGGGGGGGGGGCAGCACCCTTCTCTGTCTGTCAACTTGCTTTTATTGTTCCTCCTCCTCTTTCCACTGAGTTTGAAAAGGAGGAGGTGGACAGATTGGAAGAAGAAATGTAGAGGGTAAGAGAGAGCTGAGCTAGAACACTGGAGAGAGGGAGGAGGAGAAGCTGGCACATTATTAGCCAGCAGGGGCGAGGGGAGGGAATCATTTGGCCTGCTGGGCTCAGGCACCAACTTGCAATATTTACTAAACCAGATCCTCCTCGGAAGAAATGCAGACTGTTTTTGAGCAGGTACCAGGCATCTAGAGCAGCTGCTCATTTTGCCACCCGCTCGCCTCAAATGACAGCCCGACTCAATGGGTCTTACTCCAAGAACTGGCAGTGGCAAGTGAAGGAAACGCCATCTCCGCACCATCAGGGGGCCACCTGTAATTTGGCTTCTGCTCTTCACATTTCACATGCCTCCGTGTTTTTAAATTGTTCCACTCAGGCTAGAAACAGGGTAATCCCACCACAAACCCTTTTCTGACATGCACACATTTTGAACTGTCTTTTGCTCAGTTATGTTGCCAAAGAGGGCCAGGCAGCGGTGTCATCCTGGCGGAATGGCCCGGTACACCATTCCGCTAGTCCACGGATGGGCCTGGGCCGTGCCGCCTCTCCTGAGGACGGGTGAGCTGCTCCTGGGCCCTCCCGCGCGTCCGAATCACTCTGAAATGGAGCGATTCGAGGCGCAGGGAGGCGCAGGGAGGCGTGGCTGGCCTCCACCACAGGGGCAGAGGGCTGCCAATCATCCGGGCGTTCCGGTTCCTGGCGCGCCCGGATGACATCACTGGGGCCAGGGGATGGGGTGTTGTTGGTTTGGGGCCTATTTATCTACAGAATGTTATGACAGTGAAATCTTGCTTTGTATGAATAGGACTGTGCAATGATATGCAGACAACCAAGTTAGGGATGGGGTCGAAGCAGAATCAGATGCTGTATATATGCTCAAAAAGCTTCTGAGTCTTGTCCCCGAGAGACATTTTGCTCAGTAATTCAACAGGTCACCTACAAATGCCCATAAATTCATCCTCAGTCACCTTCCCTTAAGCAAGAGAAGTAGACTGAGACCAGACAGGACTTGCAGAGTCATACCAGGAACCAAAGAACTGCATGCCTCATTTCTGCATGTCTTTGCTCTCATGTTTTACAACATGTAATGCAAGCATTATCTTCCACTCTGACTTCACACACTGCCTCCTGCCATATAGCAATCCACTTCTGAGCAAGCCACAAGAGGCTTCAAATTCGCAAAATGGCATGGGAGTTGAGTATGCAATGAAAAGGTCCCACTAGCTGCACTTACAGTAACTTTTTGGATTGTCTGTTGATATGAAGCTGCCTTCTACCGAGTCAGATCACTGATCCAACTACTGCAGTGTTCTCCACTACACTGACTGGCAGCAGCTCTCCCAGGTTTCAGGCAGGGGCTCTTTCCCAGCCCAAACTGGAGATACTGGGACAGAACCTGGGCACCTGCCTGCAAAACTCATTCCGCCATTGAGCCATAGCACTCCAGGAGGGATTGACGGGAAATGAAACCGAGAGACCTTGACTCCTTGCCCTGCTCATATCTCTGTTTGCTTAAGCTTTGCCAAGTTGCTATTGTGTCCCGACTTCTAACACTTGGCAGGTCACAGAATGAATCCCTGATGCACATTTAAGATAGTAAAAAAAGCAAAACCTTTCACTGTGAGGTTTTGCTTTGGTTATTATAGAATACAGGCTGTTCTGGACCCTTTCCTGGCACCCTGTGGATACTTAAAACAGTGAATAATGGGGATGCCTTCTTAAAGATAGGGGAAGATCGGTGGTTTTGCTGCAACAAGGTAAAAAAAAGATTTGTTTAATGTTCCCCTATCTTTTTAACAAGGGATGTGGTGGCGCTGCAAGTTAAACTGCTATTCTGCTGAGCTTTCTGACTGGAAGGTTGGGAGTTCAAGACTGCGCAACGGAGTGAGCTCCCGTTGCTTGTCCCAGTTCCTGCCAACCAGCAGTTCGAAAGCACCTAAATGCAAGTAGATCAATAGGGACCACTTTGATGGGAAGGTAACGGCATTCCGTGCACTACGGCATAGAGTCATGCCGGCCACATGACCACGGAAACTTGTCCTCGGACAAACACCGGCTCTACAGGCTTAGAAATGGAGATGAGTACTGCCCTCTACAGTCAGTCACGACTAGACCATTTGGCAGTGGGGAAACCTTTAACCTTTACCTTTATCTTTTTAACAGGCGTCCCAGTATCCATGGTATCTGTGGATAACTGAAACCGTGGATACCGAATCAGTAGATATCGGGGCATTTTAGCCGATGCTCTGTCCGTGACATCCAGCTGAGCCCTATCCATGAAATTGCTTGAAATGAGGCACGTTCCCTGCTCTGGGGATAACAACCTCTTTGTTTCTCAAGAGTCCTATCGAAGGGGCTTGCTGATGTGCTACCTAGGAAGTTGCCTTTGTCCAAGCAAACTGCTCCTCTGATAGTCAAGGTCTGGCCCTCTTGCTTCCTCATGCAGTGGAAACTGCTTTCATTGGGACACATAACTGAAGAAGGGCCTTCTCTTAGCCAGCAATAAGCTCTAGAACCTAAAGCAGAGGTGGCTGGAGGAGAGGTTCTACTCAGACTTTGGGACAGCAGTAAGTCTTAGTAGGGACGGGACTGGGGTAGAGGGGTGGCCTGACGGTGCCATACACCTATTGCAGTGCCATGGGGACCCAGGGGCTTTTAACCTTACTTCACATTTCCAGTTTTCCAATTGGCAATTTCCAGAAGCAGGGAAGCCTGCAGAAGGGGCTGGGAGCCTACCAGACCCTCCCCAAGGTCAGAGCAACCCTCCAGGTAAGGTTAAAAGCCCCTGGGTCTCCGCGGCACCGCAATCACTGCAGCACCATCAGGGCACCCATTTCTGGGGCACTCCCCTTAAAAGGAAATGGCCCTCTTCCACTTCCTTCCTCTTTAATATCCTGATTTCAAAACCCCAGCTCCTGGGCTAGTATGGCGGGCAGAGCCGTGGTTCACTATTCAGGATTCTTGCATCACAGCTTTGCACTGAGAGTAAGAAGAAAGAGGGGCTTGTAGTGCTCTTTCCCACTGCATCCACAAACAACAAATCATGGTTGGTTTGATTGTCTGAACCAAGCTATCTTGTCTTGGGCAAGCCACTGTTCCCTAGGTCAGTGGTCTTCAACGTTCTTGTGCTGCGGCCCCAATAAATAATTGGGAGACGGGGGACCCACTGCCCATCCCGCCCCTCTCCTGGGACATGATCTGCCCCTGTCACTACTCAACTCCTGCCCCATTTCCCCCTACTTCCTCCATCTTCACCACAACCTTGTGAGCAGGGCTGTCCTTAGGAGCTGCAGGGCAAGACAGCAAGAAGAGGCTGTGCAGCCTAAGATCACGAACTCAGCTTTGATCAAGTATTGGATTGGAATCAAGCCTTCACTTGCACAGGCTTTGAAAGGTTGCCATGACCCCCAAAACGAAGCTTTGTGACCCCAGGTTGAAGAACACTGCCCTAGGTTAAGGTTAACATCCGTATAAGAGTCTTTTGCAGGTCTGATGAAGACCAGTAGAATCCTGTGCAACAAGTTAAAAGTACTGTCTACATTTGAATAATAGTAATAGGCAAAGAGAGAGTTCCATTTACCCACTTACTCCTCTTTTCCAGAAAAGGTGTAGGATCGGATCCAAGGGTTTGGGATGGAGATTCTCGGTGCCAAGTTTAGGGATGGCAGGAAAACCGAAAGGGATCCTTCCAGGAGGTGGGGGTTCCCGCAGACAGCATATTCCGTCTTGCACATATAAGGGCACTTGGCAAAGAAACAGACATTGCTGGCTGGAGAGAGAGCAGGAAATAGAACACGAAGTGGTTAAAGCAGGAGTACATGGCTGTGATCTGGGAACTTTAGATTAAGTTCAGGCAATCGGTTTTTCATTGTCAAAAGAGGAATAGGTTCCTAGTCAGGGTTACAGGAAGGGAAAAAATATTTATAATAGATTTTTTTTTTCCAAGGCTAGCAATCATAAGACCATATTTTAAAATCCTGTTTATTTTTATTCTATATACAGTACAATTATTTGGGAGCAATTCATGATTTTTGAATATTTAG
Source organism: Lerista edwardsae (assembly GCA_029204185.1). Taxonomy (NCBI): domain Eukaryota; kingdom Metazoa; phylum Chordata; class Lepidosauria; order Squamata; family Scincidae; genus Lerista; species Lerista edwardsae. Next base: position 6,019,634 of record JAJKFI010000094.1, read on the forward strand.
GATTGGTGACTGCGGTGCTGCCGTTAATCCCTGACAAGGAATGATGCCAGGAAGCAGGCAAAGATGCCAGGCAAACATTGCAGGGCCATTCCCCTGCTCTCCCTGATAGCTGAGCACAAGGGCCAGTTCAAATGTGACCGCTGGGCAGGCAGTCTTCCTTGGTAGATAAAAGCATGCAAAAAAATAATGGATCATCCCCTGTGTAAAGAACAAGAGAAGGCTAGGCCATGGTCTGACTCCATTTTGTCAGAATACCTCCATTTTGTTAAAAAACACACACAAAAAAGCTAAAGCTGTTAAGGTACCAGCTGGTGATAATCAGCTCATTTTCTGAGGTAATTTCATCAGGAAGTATAATTTCCTATTTGCTTTGTTTTCTGAAAGGTGTGAGGTCATAGCTAGGGTTAGGAAGGAAGTACCTAATCAGGAAGGTTCCATCCAGCTAGTGCTGCAATTAAGAAGATTCAGCACAGCTGAGACCCATCACTTAGAATTAGTGTTTTGTTTACATAACCTTTTCTGAACAGGATGGAACCTCCGAACATCCCATCAGGAAGCGGTCTGACCTTTATCCTGATTGGATAATTATTCATACTAGAGGGGGGATAAAGATACCCAGTTTTGGGGGTACAGACACCACCACCATCAGATCTTCAAGACCATCAGAAACCTTCAGATCTTCAAACCTTCAGATCACCTTCTCCACGTCAGTCCAAGATGCCCCAGCCTGGACTTGCTGCCTGCTTGGACTTGAGAGCAAGGTGAACCAGCAAGGCTAACCATCTTGTAGGTATTAGGGCCTAGTCAGGAGCCTAGTTTCTTTTTTATTTTAAAGTGCATCTCTGTTGGTTCTTTTATGCCTTCCTAATTTTGTAACTCCTTTTTTTAATAAATTATAGTTAATAAATACATATAATAAATATAGTTTAATAAATACTTTGTATTTGGAGCCAAGCTAAATTCAGTTTTGCTGCTTGGGCACCCTACCAGTTAAGCTTTATAGCTTTGGGATAGGTCCCTGTAGTTGGGGCTAGTTTAGCCTGAGGATTTAAAGTTAAGAGGCTGTTTATTAATGTTAGAGGCTTTTGTTCTTAACTATGGTCCCAGGCTTCCCAGGCTGGTAGCAGAGGATGTGTGCCTTGTTGCCTTGACTTGGAAGTGCTTAAGGACACATCAGGCTGAACGTTCACAACTCATATGGGCCCTGGGCTGGATATAGGGCATAGGAACCTGTGAATTACACATGTCTCACTTCTGCTGTGTGCCCACTCTCTGGGAAGCCATGCCTGTCCCACTGCTGTCCCAATACATGGGCATGTGCAAGGCAGCTGAGTGTTCATTCACTATCTGAGGTTCCAGGTGTGGTTTGCCCACTTCCTTTTTTTTGACACCAAAACTACATCACACTTTCCTGGATTAGAAAGTGACACTGCTTACCTGGCGAAACGAAAAAGACACTTTGCAGGATTTCATTCTTGGTGATTTCTAAAATTTCTTTTGTGACGTTAATCATTCTCCCAACCACTGGAGGGACACGGCGGAAATCTAGGATTCTGGGCAGGAGGAAAAGACAAGAAATCAGCTAAAAACATAGGAGGCTGGGGAAGGAAAGGATTGACAATAGAAGGAACAGGCTCCTTTCACCAGTCCATAGAAAGGCGCGTTTTCATCCCTTTTTAAAACAATTCAATAACCCGAACAGGATCAGGTTATAGAATAGAATAGGATCAGGTTATATGTTTCTTTATTACAAGACAGGGGACTAATTCTCAACTGTAGGGTTGTTTAAAATAAATAAATAAATAAATGGTGGATATGAGCCCAAAATATTAATCAGGCTGCATATATCTCAGGGCAAAGTGCAGTACCAGCAAGAGGTCTGATCAAGCTGCAAAACCTGGAGGGACCCTTCCAAGGGAAACACTTACTAGCCTGATCCTGATTACAAACACTGGAAACGGTGCTTTGGGGCTTGGTGGTGTTTTGTCAGCAAAACAAAACATTATTGGTTAGTGAGTCAGTAACCACCAGGCAAGCTGACTAATGCTGGCAGAAAAGCCTCTGAAAAATGCACCCAGGGCACATGGATTGGGAAGAAACTGGGCTTGACTCTAGCACAGACCTGTACAGCTTGCAACATCAAGCCAAAAGCAGCCCACCAGCCATGTCTTGTGAACTGCTAGGTGCCTGCCAGGCAGCAAAACCAGAATGTTCATCAAGCCCATGATAGACAGCCACGCAGGGCAAATGCACCGTGTTTGGCTTGCTGGGTCACATGTTGTGCAAGCTGGAGCTAGCTTTAGCCTTGGAGGTCAACTGATTCAGTTAACCTTAATAAAAATGAGTAACCACAGGGATGTACATGACATTCTGTGGAACCGGAATGATCTGGAGCACATCTGTCAGCACATGTTATCTGATAACTCTGAAAGGCTTTTCAACAGCAAGCAAGTACACTCTCACAGAGGAGAAACGTAGCATACTCAAATTGGTTGTGCTCACATGGTACTTTGGGAGCAAAACTAATGAATCCAAGTGTCCTTACAGTTTGGCCTGTTTCCAAGGATGATGGAAACATCCTTGAATCCTCTTTCTAAGTCACCTTTTTCTGCATTCAATGTAAGAAACCTTTGTGCCCAGGGTGCCAGATCCCAATGGGGAATAAGCACCAACCTTCAACCCCTCAGTGCTTCAGGAGCTAATAGTGGCACCTCCTGCCCCTTCCTCAGTCTGGTTGGGTATCCCCTTTCCCACACCTGATGTGTGGCTCCCAGAGGGGCAAAGGACAGGATCAGAGGACTGGGCATCCCCCCACTATTCTGGAAGATATAAAGCTACATGGCAAACTCCTGTTTTGCAACTCTGTACACTAGTAAAAACTGTAATGTGCAAAGTGATGTCAATCTCAGTCACTCACAGTCAAAGCCCTATACTAAGATGAATTCAGTTCATCCACCAGGCATCTGGCTGGCCACTGTGAGATACAGGAGCCTGGACTAGATGGGCCTTTGGCCTGATCCAGCAGGGCTCTTCTTATATTATTAATTGTAGACTGTGAAGCTGACTGTGAATGACAACCTATAGGGAGAAGGGCCATTTCCATGCAAAATTTAGGGGTTGATTCCTGCAAGGATCTCTTCTCTTAAATCAGGGGTCTCCAAACTGGCACGAGGGCCGCAGTGTATACCTGACATGGTGTTGAGCGCCGGACAATAAATAAATAAATAAATAATACATGGAAAACTGGTATGCTGAGAGTTTGATTGAATACAATGAATGGGTGGGGGTGGAAGGAGGAGTGGAGTAGAGGGCAAAATTGACTTGCACAGGAAGAGGGGGAAAGGATTTTGAAAAAGCATCGAGCAATCTATGACATAAATCCCAACCTTTTTTTAAAAATTCAGGACGCAATCCTAACCTACTTTCCAGCACCTGGGTAAGGGCAATGCAGCTCCAAAGTAAGCGAACAAACACTCCCTAACTTTGAGGAGGCCTCCGTGACTGCCCCCCAACTCCTGGATATAGCACAGGCCCCATTGGCAGAGCTAGGTCGGTGCTGGAAAGTTGGCTAGGGTGGCACCCTCAGTGTCTTCTCCACATAAGTAGACATTAACTTTAATTTTATTCGTCATGCAGACATGCTTACATGCAGGGCACCAGACAAATTAACAGGAACTTCACCAATTTTCATTTTTAAAATTAGAACAGGGTTTCCAGCTCTCATGTTGAGGGGAAAAATGCTTCTTGTAAAAACTTCACTTGCAGAGAGTGGCTTATAGTTAAGAAAAATGAATATACCAGGTACACCTAATTTAGAACACAATCCTAACCTGGAGTTAGGCTGGCACAGTTAGGCCAGCACAAGGGCCACTGTTAAGTGCATTTGGATCACTCTTGGAGTTGGGGAGGATGGCACATGTCTGGGTGCTGGCCTCTCTGATTCAGAGAGTAGTCCAAACACACTTTACAGTGACCCTTGTGCTGGCCACACTTTGCTGGCCTAACCGTGCCAGCCTAACTCCAAGTTTGGATTGTGCTCTTAGTCACTAGAGGTGCTGACTGTAATGCAATGTAATGGAATAATTTCATTCCATTCCATTGCATTACATTCAAAATCTCTAGTGGCTGAATGTGGCATACAGTATATCCATGCTGGGAGACCAGGAAGCGTGTCTTTTGAATATTAACAGAAAGTAGTTAACTTCCTGCTTCCTGTTAATGTTTGATTAGTCTGTTGAACCATTCAGGCTGCCTGCTTGCACAGCATGCTATAAGCTTGAATGCTTAAGAGGGTTCAGGAAAAAAGAAGAAACATTTTCTCCTGGTGCTATCAGTAAGAACCTAACACAATGTTAATGGGTGCGAGTGATGTATTTGTGGTTTCCATATCCACGGGGTGGGGTGGGGTGGGGTGGAGTCTGGAACAGATCCCTCATGAATACAGGGGAATGACTGCATATAGAAGCTGGAGACATGGAAACAATGGCCTCTCTGTAAGTAAAATCCTTCATATATATATATGTATATAGCTCTGAGCTAAGCTAAGCTAGAATGAGCTCTGAGCTAGGCTAAGAACAGTCTTTTTGATTGGGGTATGCCATTGCCTAACTTCAGGCATCACTGTGTTGGAGGGTTCTGGAAGTCTGCTTCACTTTCTCCACCTCCATCCTGATGATACCTTCTCTCCCTCACATAGATGTTTTTTATCTCTCTCCTCCAATCCTGGTTGCTTGCAGTGTAGCAGGTTCCCCACACTCCCGAGTTAAGTGAATTAACTGTTTCTTCCCAAACTGACAATGAGTCACCACACAGAGCTGTATTATTCTTTTTACAGACTGCATTTTTTTCTTTCTGACAATGAAGAAGTTCAGGTGATAGAAAGCCACTATTCTTCTGTCTACCTGAAGTTAGTTTTCAGCTACACAGCTAAAGAAGGGCCATGGAAGAGACAATCACATATTACCTGTCAAGGTGAAAGGCAGCTATTTCTGCATTGTGTCTTTGAAAGTCAACAAAATAGAAAAAATCTTCTGGCGTCTCCTCATCTCGTTTCTGTCTAAAAGAAAGGGGGGAGTTACTAACCGTAAGGACAGCAAACAGTGACATTCTATAGAGCTGTTCACATCACTATGAGTTCAAGGAAAGTATTTGATAACTAAAAGAGATGGCCTTCCTTCAGCTCTATAGTTAGAACCATGGAGGTATAATAGCTGGAGAAGCCCTGGAAGTCCATTCTTGAAGCCCTCGACTTACAAAAATGGCTGACTCAGATCAGCGCCGTGAATGACGAGGATTGCCGCCGGAGGGGCTCTCTCGCTCGCACGGTGCACATGTAAAAGTTAATTTCAACATCTTTAAGCATGCCTGCGTGTTCTGCATACGGGTGTGCGAATCGCTGGACGAAAAATGGGATTTAATTTCCGCGGAAAGATTCATGTATTCACATTACATCGGCTCAATAAAACGACCGGTAATATTTTTGAAATTCTGAACATTAACAGACATTTTTTTTAATGGGGCATGGCCGTTTTATTTTTGCTTGTGTAGATTTCAAAAAATAAGTCTGTCAAAACAGTGCAATCTGAGTTAAAATAGACAGCATTTCATCCGGTGTGTTCAGTAATATAATTCTGCGAAATTAAACCTTGGAATTGCATATTAACTCATAATATGGTTACCACTGGTGTTTCTCCACGATCACACGTTGTTATTTTGTTAAGTTTTTACTTCAGGAGTAAACGATTAAGTCCTAAACATCATGCGAAAACCCATTGGAAATGCTTGGAATGAGCAATGTTTTGTACTTACCAACATGGCCGCTAAGCCCGCCCACTCGCTTCAATTCTTCCCTATGACTTGTTAAGGGAGGGCCACCCGTTGGTTAGAACTAACAATTTCAAAATGGCCTCCTTCGGCTGTGCCTTACAGCCCAATCCTATCCAGCACTGGTGCAGCAGACTTGAGAGGGGGCCTCCTCCACCAATCCCTCTGTGGTCTCAGGCCTGATCTCCCCTCCCACATTTCCCCTGTCCTGTCACATAGTTCCACTGTCATAATAGGCCATATGGCAGCACATGCAATGTGCCACTGGTGGCCATTTTGCAGTCACAACAACAATGGTGGTGATAGAACATTACCGCTGCCAGCAATCTCCTCCAATCTCCTTACCTCCAGGTAAACTAGGGTTGCGGGGGGGGGGAAGATTATGAGTTGAGAGAGGATGGAACTGGGTGTTCTAGGGTAAGAACTAAGGGGTGGGAGGGAATGGATCTGCTTGCAATGGCACATGCCGGATCTTATCCCTTCTTTGGGAAAATACCTCACCTTTTTTCCCTCCTCAGACATATGCCATCAAAATAGGTATTCACTTCAGCAAACATATTTCACAAATCCCACTTCTTCTGTTTCTCATGGTCAGGGATCTGCCTCCTGACTTCTCCAGAGCTATGGCTCCCTTTTAGTGGCTCTTGAAATCACAATCTATATATATAAAGAAGAGCGTGGGTGTGTGTGTGTGTATGTATGTATGTCTCGCATAGGCTCCTGGAGCGATCGGCACAAAACTTGGCACGCATACACCTTGCGGCCTGGCGACAAACACTGTGGGGGTCGGGGCCCCCTAGCACCCCTGGGGGTGGGGGTACACGGGGGTCCACACGTGAAAACGGTCAAAAACGGCCAAAATCGGCGTCAGATTCACAGTTTCCAGTGGCACCGAGATGAGCGGTGATGCTCCCGATGCCATTGGAGTCCGGGTTCAGCCCCCCCTCAACATGGGGGGCAAGAAGGGGTGCAAAACAAAATGTCCGCATGCCCCGCTGGAACGCCTGGACCGATTGGCACCAAACCCGGCATGCGGAAGCCTAGTGGCCTGGCCACAAACACGGTGGGGGTTGGCCCCCCCTAGCGCCCCTGGGGGTGGGGGTACATGGGGGTCCCCGCGTGAAAACGGTCAAAAATGGCCGAAATCGGCATCGAATGCAGAGTTTCCAGGGACGCCGGGATGAGCGGCGATGCTCCCGATGCCGTCGGAGTCCGGGTTCGGCCCCCCCTTGACGTGGGGGGCAAGAAGGGGTGCGGAACACAACGTCCGCCATGCCCTGCTGGAATGCCTGGACCGATTGGCACCAAATTCGGCATGCGGAAGCCTAGCGGCCTGGCCACAAACACTGCGGGGGTTGGGGCCACTTGGCACCCCCGGGGGCAGGGGTGCGCAGGGGCCCCCGCGTGAAAATGGTCGAAAACGGCCAAAATCGGCATAAAATCCGTAGTTTCCGTGGTCGCCGGGACGAGTGGCGATGGTACCAACGCCATCAGAGTTTGGGTCCGAGAAGGGGTGTGAGACAAAACGTCTGCCATGCCCCGCTGGAATGCCTGAACCGATCGATACGAAACATGGCATGCATACACCTTGCGGCCTGACGACAAACACTGTGGGGGTCAAACCCCCCTAGTGCCCCCAAGGGTGGGGGTAGGTGGGGGTCCCCACGGGAAAATGGTCGAAAACAGCCAAAATCGGCGTTCAATCCACAGTTTCCGGGGTCGCCAGGGCGAGCGGCGAGGCTCCCGACACCGTCGGAGTCCAGGTTCATCCCCCTCTCAGCGTGGGGTGCGAGAAGGGGTGCGAGACACAACGTCCGCCATGTCCTGCTGGAACGCCGGGAGCGATGCGCACCAAACTCGGCATGCAGCCTGGCGACAGACACTCCGGCGGTCAGACCCCCCTAGCGCCCCGGGGGTGGGGGTGCCCCGGGGCCCCCGCATGAAAACGGTCAAAAACGGACAAAATCGTCGTCGGTTCCTTAGTTTCTGGGGTCGCCAAGGTGAGCAATCAGCATGAAACCTGGCTCGCATACACCTTGTGGCCTGGCAACACACACTGTGGGGGCGGGGGCCCCTAGCGCCCCCGGGGGTGGGGGTACATGGGGGTCCCCATGTGAAAACGGTCAAAAACGGCTGAAATCGGCATCAAATCCACAGTTTCCAGGGTTGCCAAGATGAGCGGCGATGCTCCCGATGCAGTTGGAGTCTGGATTTGGTCCCCCCTCGACGTGGGGGGCAAGAAGGGGTGTGAAACGAGACATCCGCCATGCCCCACTGCGACGCCTGGAGCGATTGGCGCCAGACTTGGCATGAGTATGCCTTGCAGCCTGGCGACAAACACTGCGGGGGTCAGACCCTGCTAGCACCCCTGGGGGTGGGGGTACACGGGGGTCCCCATGAGAAGATGGTCGAAAACGGCTGAAAATGGCGTTGAATCCATAGTTTCCGGGGGCACCGGGGCGAGTGCAATGCTCCCGACGCTGTTGGAGTCCGGGTTCAGCCCCCTCTCGGCGTGGGGGGCAAGAAGGGGTGTGAAACACAACATCTGCCATACCCTGCTGGCATGCCTCAACCGATCGACACGAAACCTGGCACGCATACACCTTGCAGCTTGGCGACAAACACTGCGGGGGTCAGACCCCCTTAGTGCCCCTGGGGGTGGGGGTAAGTGGGGGTCTCCACATGAAAATGGTCAAAAGCGGCCAAAATCCGCGTCGAGTCCATAGTTTCCGGGGTTGCCGAGACAAGCGGCGATGCTCCCGACACAATTGGAGTCTGGGTTCAGGCCCCCCTCGGCGTGGGGGGCGAGAAGGGGTGCAAAACTCATAAATTCTGGAAGATCATTTTGTTACCCGGGCAACGCCGGGTAACAAAAAGCTAGTGCAGAATAAAGACTACTGTGCATGTGCCAGGAAAGGCAGAAATTGCCCAGCTTTGCCCTTTTGGTTCTCTATACATCTAATTTTCTTCTTCAGTTCTGTACATCACAGACCATTTTACCACTGTTCATGAAGGAGTAAATTTCTGTAGACAGATATTTGTAGACATTTTCAGGTGTAGATATTTTCAGGTGAAGCAAGCTTACCTCATGGGCTTGAACATGGCTTTCCCAAAGTCCTGAAAGCGCAGAACCAGCTTTAAGTGCACGCCACTGGGTTTTACAACTGAAAGAGATATTTATTCCACTGTTAAAACAAAAACCTATCCTGTTTTTGCACATTTTTAATTGTTATCTAATAGGAAGCATATCATTTGCCTGAGCAAAGAAACAAAACTAGTAGGACTGATTCATTCATCACACTGTATTAGGAGAGCAACTCATGATAGTAAATGAACTAGAAGCTGTACTACTGTAGCTGTAAATGTAAAAGCTGTAAATGAACTAGAAGCCTACTCAAAAGTAAACCCCTGACCTCTGCAATTGCCCCCCCACAGGATGCAACAGTAGTCATTTTGACACCATTGCATCAGCTGGAGGGGAAAATGGATAGGATTGGGCTGTCAGAAGCTCAACTCTTACGTTACCACACAGTGGTTACTTTCTATGTACTACAAGTTGTTTAACGGAATTCAGAATTTGCCCATTGGAGACTCAGCTTGGATTTAAACGCTTACAACTTAATGAAGGGATTTACATACAGATACTAAGGAAATGTGAGGTTATCATGATCAGTATGAATATTTATACACTGCCTTTCAACAGGAGTGGTTCACAAAGTGGATTACATAGTCAAATCAATAAATAAATGATCCCCTGTCCCCAAAGACAGGGCTGGCTTTAAGCCAATGTGACCAACATCATCACATTGAGCCCCACACTTTTAAAGGGGCCACATCAGGGCAGAAAGCATATTGCCTGCTGCAGCAGCCGGGCTCTCTATGGACTGTAACTCAGTGGGGCAAGTAGACCAGTTTTACCTTGGGTCCTCCCACCTGCCCCTGTCCCTAAACTGCCCAAAATGGGCCTCCTGGAAGCAATTGGCAGTGGTGTCATCATGTCATTACCAACTTTTTCTAGGCGCCACGCACAGCACCACAACTGCTTTTCTTGCTGAGGGCCCCCCCCCACGAGGTGGGTGGAGGCCCCCGCAGGAATGCCCTGCATTGGGCCTGACCACTCCTAGAGCCAGCCCTGCCCAAAGGGCTTACAATCTTAAAAAAAATACAAAGGAGGCACCTGCAATAAGAACATAAGAAGAGCCCTGCTGGATCAGGCCAAAGCCCATCTAGTCCAGCTTCCTGTATCTCACAGCAACCCAGCAGGTGCCCCAGGGAGGCGTGAGACAACAAGATGCTTGCATCCTGTTGCCACTCCCCTGCACCTGGTACCAGTAGCCCACCACCTTTGTAAGGAGGTTGCACAAGAACATAGCACAATATAAGAAATAGCCACTGGATAAGATGCCATGCTGGGGTGAAAAGGGACAGTCCTCCCCCCCCCCGCTAAATAGAAGGGGACGCCACTTTGAAAGGTGTCTCTTTGCCCAGTTGAAGGCAGATGAGAAAGCAGATGAGAAGTCAAATGTTCTTTTGAGAAAAGAAACATTCAGCAGTGCTATATTTAAATTTCCGGTTGGGCACAACACATACCAAGACATGGCCTGGGAGTAATAATGGGTGCGTTAATGACTGGCAGCATTTTATTAACATTCCTTCATTCTCCTTAATACAGAATACTCCAAGAAATGCAACAGAAGGAGATAGATTTCACCTACTTTGTGTGCAGTCACAGGCACCTAACAGTGCTTTCTCATCCTGGCTGTAATCTGAAATGAAAAGAAAGGCAATGAGCTTCAGACACTCTGAATAAGGGTGTTTTCTTGAAAGTGACGTGTCATGTAATTAATGTGACTGGCTGGGCTGGGGGAAATGGCACAAGATCTTCAAACACACAGTAAATGGGGCTGATAATAGGATCTTTCAGAAAAGACCTAAAGCAGGTGATCTTTGGGAAAGACCCAAAGAGCCAGGGCCACACTATGGTTCCATTTTATTACAGTCAGGCTCTGCAGGTATATGCCAGCTTCCTGACAAATGAACATGGTATAATGTCAGGTGAGCTTCTGGCTTAGTACAAAACATAAAAATCACAGATGCTGGAAACCTGTGTCACCAAAGCTGATCCTCTTAACATTTCAATGACATTTCTGTCTTTCTTTTGTAAGCATGGTAGCTACCCTTGGGATATAACATTGGTCCCCGGGGCATCCATCATGCTTAATAGTCAATAGATAATCCCAGTATTTAAACAATATATAAATCAGATTTCTTACGAAAGAAAGAAAGAAAGAAAGAAAGAAAGAAAGAAAGAAAGAAAGAA
>JAJKFI010000094.1:6030786-6047027 GCA_029204185.1 Lerista edwardsae
AGAAAGAAAGAAAGAAAGAAAGAAAGAAAGAAAGAAAGAAAGAAAGAGGATTGGCTATGGCAACATATGTGCTTCTGTTGCTGGAAACTAGATTTGGATCAATGGACATGCGTTACTAAAAAAAATAATAATCCCTGTAAATGTCACCATTATGTTGTCTTAGGGTGCAATCCTAACCTGGAGTTAAATTGGCACAGTTAGGCCAGCAAAGTTTGGCCAGCACAAGGGATACTGTAAAGCACGTTTGGACCACTCTTGGAGTCAAGGAGGATGGCACACGTCTGTGTGCTGGCCTTTCTGACTCCAAGAGTGATCCAAACATACTTTATGGTGTCCCTTGTGCCAGCCAAACTTTGCCAGCCTAACTCCAGGATTCAGCCTAACTGAATTTTAGTGGTTATTGATTTATTTCAGTAGTCCTGATCCAGAAGATCATGTTTTTGGTCTGGGTTGCTTTTGCATGGTCCTTTTTAATCCTATCAGCTTTTGATAGGAAAGGAGGAATGAGGATCGGAAAGACTGAATCTAGTCTCTATTGACTCTCCCATAAAACTCATGGTCGGCTCTAGGAGTGACGGGGCCCAATGCGGGGCATTCCTGTGGAGCCCCCCCCCCCACATTCCCCACAGGGCCCCCCACTCACCAACAAGAGTACTTGTGGTGCCACACACACAAAGTGTGGCACCTGGAAATAGTTGGTGGTGACAGGATGACGTCACTTTCAGTTGCTTCCAGGAGGCCCATTTTGGGCACGTCAAAAGCTGAGGCAGCTAAGAGGGCCCAAGGTAAAGCTGCTCTGCTGGCCTCACTGACCTACATACAATCCTAAGAGATCCTGACTGCAGCAGCAAGCAATATGCTCACTGCACTGGTGCAGGGCCCCCCAAAGTGCAGGGTCCGATGTGATGACATTGGTCACACTGGCTTAAAGCCGACCCTGATAAAACTGATCGCAGATGTTATCGCTTTGTATACTGGATTATGTGTGTACAGCTGGATTGGACCTGGAAGTCTCCTCCTCAACATGTTTAGCTCCCAGTAGGTAAGAGCAGGTATATGCTAAAAAGCAGCTCATCCATTTTTCCACTCACATGAGCAAGATGTGCTGAAAGCAGATGCTGGGAGATTAGGAGAAGTGCAGTTATCCTACATGTGAAAATTAAGTGCCATGAAATGTGCTGCTTAATCATACAGTGTACTGACATCTTCCACCCGAGGCCATGTTCAAACCAGTACATTTATATTTTTTCTTCCAAATGTTCTAAAACAATGCATTTTAAAAAAAAATAATGCAAAGAGAAAATGGTTGCTATGGAAACCACTTTATGCATTTCTTTTGGTTGACAAGTGGGATCTAAATATTCTTATTAGTAATTATCATAATAATATTACTGAAAACAAACAACTGGTCTTTCAGAAGAGGCAATATTCTACTTCAAATAGGCAGAAAATGTCCATTATGGAACACAGGCCAAATTAGACATTACATTAATTAGACATTAGACATTAATTAGGTCTGGGTTTTTCTTCTTTTTTTTTTAAGTGCGTGCAAGGCCTGGGGCAGGGAGGCAGAGGATCTTCAGCATTTCAATTCTTCTGTCAGGGCTGGCTCAAGGAGCGGTGGGGCCCAATGTAGGGCATTCCCACGGGGGACCCCACCCGCCATGAGGGGCCCCAGACCCCAAGAAAAGCACTTGTGGTGCCTTGAATGACACCTGGAAATAGCTGGCGGTGACATGATGACAACACTGCCAACTGCTTCCAGGAGGCCCATTTTGGGCCATTTGGAGGCAGGGGCAGGCGGGAGGGCGCAATGCAAAGCTGCTCTGTATACCCCACTGATTTACAGCACATAGAGTTCCCAGCTGCTGCAGCAGGTGATTTGCTCACTGCACTGGTGTGCCCTCCCCCCAGTATGGGGCCCAATGTGGCAACATTGGTCACATTGGCTTAAGGCTAGCCCTGTCTGCTGTGGTTCCTATCCCAACTGGTTACCCCTCTATGCACTAGTTCAGTTGTTTTTTAATCCTTCAATTGAAAGCCAATTAACACTCTTTTTTTTTTTAACTCTAAATAGTGCACTGGGGCACATGATCAGGACTGGAACCATGGTGGGAACTAAGTGCTCAAGTGTCCTCCACTGCATTTCGATGGTGTTCTACTTGCTAACTTCTAGAAAAAATACCTAGAAACAATAAGTTAAACTGAACAGTTTTTCAGCAATACTGTAATGGACAACTCTTCAACATTTCCAAATATTAAAGAATAAGCACTTAAAACTCTGAATTTGAAACTATATTAATCAATTTTATGGTATAGATGGTCAGAAGTTGGATTTAAGGCCTAGAAGATCCAAGTTCAAATCCCCACAGCCATGACGCTTCCTGGATTATCATGGGCCGGTCACTGTCTCTCTTAGCCTCACCTACCTCACGAAATTGTTGGAGGACAAAAGGAGAGAAGGAACCATGTACACTACCCTGAGCTCCTTGAAAGAAGGCTGGCATTAAAAATGTGAAAAATAAAAACAAATAAATGTTTGCCCCTTAATGACAGGAGGGTAGGTTCAGACTACATATTCAGAAATCCATTCTTGTGTGGAACAAGTGATAGCTTTTTGTGCATGAAAACAGCAGCAAGCGTTCAGGTCACACCCAGTGGTGTCATTCAAATGATTTAGGAACAGGAACTCACTTTTGATTGGCACTTGTCGGGAACCCGGAACCAGCCACGGAGCCCGTTAGGATCCGGAACGCCCGTTCTGGTCCGTTCCCCCTGAATGACATCACTGGTCACACCTTCTAAGCCACACCTCCGCCATATTGAGATCCTTTGTAACAGACTATTGTGGGAAGCCAGATGCTCAGAAATGGGCTGCTCTAATCCCGCATCTTTGGAATAGGTATGGCCATAGCAACAGTTTAGAACGATAACTCACCAGCGCTGATGGTGTTAAAGCGCTGCGTGTCCTGGAGCAGTTGGTCAATCGTAGGGCTGGATCGCAGATACAAAGCATTACGATTGATTCCCAGGTGGAACTGCAGCCAGCTTGCCTCCTGCCGGAGATGTACCAGGGAGTCCAAGGTTAGGTTGCGCTCCTCTCTGTAAATCTTGTGTCTCCTGAAATATATGACAACACATGGCAGATAGGGCCCAATTTGACAAAAATAGAATAGAAGGAATCACCTTCCCTCAGATTTATCAATCCAGAATAAATTCACATGCACTTAAATTTGAGAACTCCCTGTTGCACAAGAAATCTTGTCATCACTACCACAAACATTAATTGGGAGCAACGGCTTGCACGGCAATAAAGCAGGGGTTGACTGTCAATACAATGGTTTCCATGGCAACTTTAGTGACAGATTATCTGTTACATTTTTAAAAATCCTGTCTTGCCTCCGAGGAGCTCGGAATAGCATATGAAGTTCTCCCCTCATATTTTATCTTCACCATAGCACTGTGAGATAAGTTGGGCTGAGAGATAGTAATAGTGACTGAATCAAGGTCACTCAGGGCTCAGTCCTAACCTGTGCCTGCCTAGAAGTGTCGCAAACACACCCTAAAGTGCCTTTGCACCACTCTCTGAGTCAGGGAGGCTGGCATATGGATGTGCGCCTTCCCCCCCCCCCCCCCCGACTCCAAAAGTGGCCCAAATGCGCTTTCTTGCATGTACTCCAGGTTAGGATTGTGACCCTCAGTAGGCTTCATGGCTCTGAGACCAGCATAATCCTAACCCCACTGGTTGATTGCTAGTCCTGCGTAGAGAGCTTCCACCAACAGTGCTCATCTGCTTGATAACCCAGATTAGCAAACTTCACATCAATGGAACAGAACAGTGCCAGTCACTGAAATGTCTTTCCCTTTTGCTTGGCCCTTGTTGGAAAATACATATACAACATGTTCTGTAGAATGTTTGCAAGGTCATAAAATGAAGGGGATAGAAGGGCCAACATTTACTAGATTACTAAAGTAAATGCTGTGCAGAATTATATCAGAAAAATGTCTGAAACTCCTTTGTGTGGGAAGACGACTATGAAGTCCTTCAAAGGTTAGGCAGAACACTTAGGGTGCAATGCTAACCAACTTTCCTGCACTTACATAGCAGTGCCAATGGGGCATGTGCTGCATTCTGCAGGGGAGTAGCAGATACGGGGACCTCCTCAAGGTAAGGAAATGTTTCTTCCCTTACCTCAGAGCTGCACTGTCCTTACACCCGTGCTGGCAAGTTGATTAGGATTGCACTCTTAGTGGTTTCTAAGGCCTCTGAAAAATCACAAGGCCGTAATTTTGGTGAAACGATAACAACTTGTCAAATAACCTGTGATTGCATTCTGTGATTTCATTCTGAAACGCATTAGGCACATACGTACAGGCACATACCACATGAAGAACTGAATGTTAATTGAATTCTTCCTTATATACGGTAAGAGGAAAGCTTACTTCAAGGCTGTTCAGTAATAAAGTAATTACAGGATAATCTGAGATTATTATTTTTCCAGAATTTCAGAATTACAGATTATTGGGGGCTGGTTGAGATCAATCAATAATAAGGGAAAAGCACTCTAAACAAAAGCTCTCTTGGCTGCATTATTATATTGTGAGTTTCAAGACTGATTGCAGGAACTGAAAATAAGTTCTAGGAGTAAGCTCTATTAAGCCTGGCTCCAATTAAACCCTGAAAAAAACAGGACTCTTGGCCATGTTTTTGCTCTCATGATGAGGGACAGGCCCCATTCTTAGCATTATATTCGAGGTAATGTGCCTGTCATTCTAAGCAACACACGCTTACAGTAATACAGAGTTAACCATTCAACTGAGGCGCTCAGTTTATTTTTATAGTGTGGATTTGGCCCGATGGCCCTTTAGCTGTCGAATCCTTGGAAACATAATGGGCATATATTGACAAAGTACCAACACATTACTTTACTTGCCAAAAAGGCAAGTATAGTATCAACAAACTAAAATGGCCTAAATTACATGGTGCCGTTTTGTTTGCTTTAACCATCAAACCAACGAGACAATCTTTCATGTCAATTTCATTTACTGTCTTTTGAGCTCTGCCAGGCAAACGTTCAGTTTGAACCGTGCAAATGAAAAAGTTCTGGTTCTGATGGGCAGCTTTCAGGGAATGATACACGTTACGTGGGAGGACAAAATCCAGAAAGAACACCATTCTTCTTCCCTACCTATCTTCCCATTCCTAGATGGTGGTCTTTTTGGGTTTTGCCGGCATGTTCCTGGGTATGCCAGCGCCTACCCCAAGCATACGTGTGCTCACACAGGAACAATGATTAGCCATACGCAATCCAACAGGAAGTGATGAGCAACTAGGCGAGAAGGCAGGAAGTACAAACAATGGAGTCGCAGTAATCTTTGTACAGCACTGCCAGTATTTTCCTGTAATGTCCAACTGTGGTATTGAGTCAGAAAATATCTGGGTTTCCTTTCCCCTTGCCGTTATCCCATCCTGGAACAATCACCTCAGGCCTTGAGGTAAAACTGCAGTTCACAAACTCTGTGTGCCCCAAATCGTAATGTAGCTTTCCTACTGGAAGCTGTGAGGGAAAAAAAGATTAATTGGGGAGGAAAATGCTCAAACAGCCAGCCGCAGGTCAATGCAAAGCTGGGAAGGATGGAAAAGGTTGATTCCGCTCAGTGATGGTTGCAAACTTCACCCACTTGAGAGTACGACTAGAGACCCAGACAGCAAAAAGAATTGGCAAAGGGCAGCTGAAAAGAGCTGACAGCACTTGACTCTGGCCGTCATTTTGGAGTTCTCACCATTGACAAAATGAGCTCTCGAAATTTTGGAGCTCTCACCATTGAACGCAAAGCCCCTGCCCCCCCTCCCTAGGGAAGACTTGCCTGACACACTTAGAGCTATGCCTGTAATCAGAGATAAAGCAGAAAAGGGCAGGATGTTGCTTGACCTTCTGCAATCCTGATTTATTGATATTCTCTGGGCCAACTGACTGGAGAGTAAAGAGGGGGGCGAGAAAGGAGCATTCAGGGCCAGGAGACTGGGCCAATAAAGAAGAGACTGGGCCAATAAATAAATTCTAGGAGCACTTTCCTTTCCAGGGTCTGGGGTGACTCCCTGGACAAGTCAAAAAGCCTTTAACGCAATCTCCATTCTGCTTGTCAGCCCCAAGCCCCGACTCAAACGAACACAATCCAGAAATCTGCTCTTCATTTCTTTTTGTCCCACTGTGACTTTTCAGGGTGGTGGGAAAGCAGTCGGAAGAAAGGGTGGAACCATAATGACAGAGAAACACAGTCGGGAAAGGAAGTTCAGTCTAACAGGAGACAACTTGACAGTTGGGAACCCGGTTCAGCAACACTTGGAGAATTTAGGCAGAGTCACACAGGGTGTTTTGCTGTTTTATGTTTCCCTGAAGGATGAGAGAATGTTTATCTTCGAAAGGAATGATTGTTTATCTTAAAAGAAACAACCAAAGCTCATTTAAAGAATGATTCGGGAAATGAATAAAGGAGCCACAAGATTTTCCACTTGGGAAAATCTTGGGACTTAGAGCAGGGCATTTCATTCACATTGGAATCAAATTATATACTGAAATAACCAATTTGATACGCAATATGTAGGGCTTTCATTTTGTGGCTTAAATGGCATCACATAGACTTCCTCCTAAGAGTGGGCCCTTTCTGAGGACAGGGCAGGTTTCCCACTGCTTCCCAAAGATCCTTGTCCTCAATGAAAGACAAGAACAGTAGTGGCAGTTAAGATTCCCAGAACGACAGCTTGCCACTATTACCCATCTCTTCCTAAAATCCAAAGTTGAAAGGCATGTTACACTCTTGGTGGATGTAAGGTGACATCTTGTTGCACATCTTTGTTGCACATCTCACAGCTGCCTATGAGAGGGGAGTGTGCTGGGCCAGCCGCTTCTTTGGTGGGAGCAGAAGCTGCTTATCAGCCTGCAGGAAGGCAAATTGTGTGGCCACAAAGAAGACTACACCATGAAAGTACCATCTGTAGGTTGAATGTTCTTCTTGAAAGATAGAACTTCCTTGTAATTTGTAAAAACCTTTGTGTTTATGAATAAAGCCTGCCTATGTAAACCGCCTTGAGTTAAAGTCAGAGGAGTAATCTAATGACCTAAGAAAGGCAGTATATAAATACGAGCATTATTATTAGCATTATCTTGTAGCACATTTCGTTCACACAGTGATTGATGGACTGCTGTAGAACCTGATCAGAATCCATTTGCAGCACACACATGCTCAAGGGTTCCTCAGCAGAGAAGTTAGGAGCATACAAATGTGTGTACAAGTGTTATCAAGAGTGCAAGTTGAGTGCCCTGAACTTGAACACTCTCCCTCTCAGCTGAAGTGGGAGAGCTCTCGTCAGTATCATAACAAGAAGTTTGTGTCTGAGACAAAACCATGACTCACGGTACGATCTTAACCTGCATTTAGGCTGGCACAGTTAGGCCAGCAAAGTTTGGCAGGCACAAGGGACACTGTAAAGTATGTTTGGACCACTCTTGGAGTCAGGGAGGATGGGGCACCTCTGTATGCTGGCCCCACTGATTCCAAGAGTGGTCCAAACATACTTTACGATGCCCCTTGTGCCAGCCAAACTTCACTGGCCTAACTGTGCTGGCCTAACTTCAGGTTAGGATTATGATCTCAGTGTGTGAAGCCTTCAAATTTGGTCCTGCATCGCATGTGTGAATCACATCTGGTAGCCCAGCACAGCCCTCTGGCTGGCCTTTGTAATGTGCTCAGTCTCTTTCATCATATCCATGCTGCATGGCACTTCAATTAGGAAGCCAGGCATTGACAGCAGAATTGTGGAAATCAGCTGGAGAAATTAATGGGAATGCAAAAAAGAGAGCAAGATTGCTAAACAAACAAAAAAGAGGACAGCTTTATCTCCCATTCAGAAATAGACTTCTGAACTCATTTGTATCCTTTAGCGAGCAGCTGCACCACTCAACCATCCCAATCATCATGCTCAAGGAGAATGCACGTGAGCAAAGCCCAGTGGTTTTCAAATGTTCTCGCCTTGGGGAAACCTTAACAAGACAGATATTCTTGATCTCAGCATCTTCCATAGAAAATAACTGGATCCCGTTGCCCAAGAAATAAAATGAGATTTCTACTGACAGAAGTATAGGGTTGTCTGGCAACTGAAAAAAAACCATTGCTGAGAATCATGAAACAGCGCAAGTGAGCACAATTCAAATAGTCAGTGAAGGTAGCCTGCCCTGTCTACATGAGGTTGATGAGAGTCTTCTGGGGCCTTCATTTATTGTGGCAAGAACTTTCACAAGCATGAACAGTGAAATCAGATGACATGAACAGTGAAAATGATGGAAATGCAAGTGTATGTGGACATGAACATGGGCAAACATAAATGGGCTGCACCCAAAGGTTCCCTTCCTCTAGTGCAGTGTCATTCAGACTGTGGGTCGGGACCCACTTGGTGGATCATGACCTGATGTCGGGTGGATCGCAGAAAGCTAGGAGAAGCCATCTTGGAAACGGCAGACCTAACTCTTGCTATATTCCTTTTGTGAGTGTTAACAATTTAAATTTTCAAGTGAAGGTTTAAAAAAATGTTGTTTTCCGGTCAGTGCTTTTACATAACATTTTGTCCTAATCTTGCTTTCTGTCAGGGATGTTTCATGGTTGTGCAATTGCTGCAGTCCAAGAATGCCAGTTTGCATTCTTGAATGCCAGAATGCAAGATTCTTGCATTCTTAGCAAACAGTTTGCAAATGAAGTAATCATTTGATGACTTCACACTGACAGCACTTCCTGCTTGATGATGTCACTTCTGGCTATGACATCACTTCCAGGTTTATGACAACACTTCCGGTGGGTTTTGACACAAGTGCCATTCTAAAAAGTAGGTCCTGGTCTAAAAAGTTTGAGAACCACTGCTCAAGTGGAAGGAGTTTCCTATAGAGCAATGTACCTTCTTCTGGAGGACAAGTCCTTCCACTGGAGACAAAAAAATTGGATGCAACTTATATGACAGAACCTATGTGGTAGAAACTGTTCTGTAAGGCAAGACTAAAAGATCATATACTGACAGCATACTGGAATGCCATATGTGAATCAGCCAACAGCAGTTAATGCAATCCAATCATTAAGGGCCAATAAACCCCTGGATGTAGATTAGTCCAAGCACATCCAACCCAAGCAGACTGGACCTTAATTTGCATGACAGCACATGGGAAAAAAAAATTACTGCTTGTGATGAATGAACTGACCAAGTGGCCGTTCAAGATGGGATGTTAAGTCTGAAATCATCACACTTTGTTCACTCACATTCATGAATGCGGGGGGGGGGAGGGTTAGGGTTCACACAATGTCATCATCCATCTGTTGTTCACCTGTATGTTCCCCATGCTGAAATCAACACATTTATTCACACAGAAAATCTGACTTTTTCTAGAACAGCAGTGCAGTGACCACAGATGTTGTCTGTCAGTGCTATAATTCCAACTTTAAAGAAATGCACGTCCAGATAGATAGTCCAGACCACAGTAGATCACATGTAGTGTGGATGGAAAATTGCAACAAAGCAATGACTGCCCAGCTGGCACTCTAAGAAGCACACGTGGAAGTGACCCAAGTTTTGACGCAACCAAAATAACTTGTTTGTGTTTTTTTTTAAGTTAATGCAATCCAATCCAATCATGCAAACCAAGAATGACACTCATGTCGGGACCCACCAGAAGTGAGGTCATTAACCTGGAAGTGATATTGTGGCAGGAAGTGACATCATCAAGCATTATAGGAAGTGCTGGCATTATAACATAATAAAACAACACTCCTGAAATACAAATTGGCAGTCTTGGATGTCAGCAATTGTATAACCATGAAACATCCCCGACAGAATGCAAGAGTCGGACAAAATATTATGTAAAAGCACTGAACTAAAAACAAATTTTTTAAAAATCCCTCACTTGTAAATTCAAACTGTTAACGCTCACAAAAAAAGTATAACAAGAGTAAGGCCTGCAACTTTCAAGATGGCTGCTCCCAGCTTTCCACAATCCACCCAACATCAGGTTGCGACCCACCAAGTGGGTCCTGACCCACAGTTTGAATAACACTGGTCTAGAATGTATCATACGCATATATCATTTTTGTGGGATACAAAGTGGCAGACATCTTGAAATCAAATGTAACGCTTTAATCTTGCTTTACAGACAAGAAAAATGCATATAGAATTCCTTTTCATGTGTATGTAATTTATTACCGGAATATGTTGGGCTGTCACTCAAACAGTTTGGTAAATTGGCTAAGGTTTTGTTGATTAATGATCACATTTGCATATGAATGAATGAAAACGACATTTTATTTTAGACACATTTCCTATTGCAGACTATCCCTTTTGCTGGCCTTTCTTCCAGCCCTCTGACCACCAGCGTTCCTAGCAGCAACACCTCCGGCCTTAAGCTGCTGCTTCTTAATGCCAGGTCAGTTAATAATAAGATCAAACTGATCCAGGATTTAACCCTGGAAGAAGATGCTGACCTGGCATCAAGTGGAGTTCTTCTGAGATGTTCAGGGCCGGCCTCACCTGGCTTCTGAGAGGAGGAGACCTCAGTTACTCACTGAGACCAATGCACAAGGTACTTTGCAGATTAGATACAATTGCTCACCTCCATCATGATTCGGATTCCACATTGACAGCCCCAGTTGATGTTGGTCCAGTCATTTGGAATTTTTTCAGGTTGTATGACCTGAGGATGTGGACAGGATCCTTTGGAGGAGTACACCATTACTCACCCTCTCAACCCACAGCCCACCCCATGCCAACTGGCCCCTCCAGTGGCGGCTTAGCAGCTTTTCATGCTGGCAGCTCTATTGGAACATCCCCTACTTCCAAGATGCCTCCTACAACTGCTGCAGTAGTACCCGTAGGATGCAGCAGTGGCTGATTTGGCACCACTTCTCCTACAGTGGCCTGGCACCACATGATTGGACTGCCCACCAATAAACACTGCAGCCCTAATTATTTTACAACTTACCAGCAGTTTACTTTATTATTATTATTATTATTATTATTATTATTATTATTATTATTATTATTAATTGAATTTATATCCCGCCTTTATGCCCGAAGGCACTCAAGGCGGCATTACAACAATATAATAAAATACAAAATTTAAGATTAAAAACAATTTAAAAACAATATTAAAACAATACAAAAAACAAAATTAAAACAAAACAATAGACTTTAAAAACAACCAGTCTAGTGGATCATAAGATATAAAAATATAAAAGTATAACCAGCCAGCCAGCCTGTCAACAGTTAAAAGCTTTTTGAAATAAAAAGGTCTTCAGCCCCTGCCGAAATGTTAACAAAGAAGGGGCAGTACTCAATTCGAAGTGGAGGACCTAGTATTTAGCCTAGTATTTACTGCCCCCCCCCACCAGAAGGGCTCAATTAAGATGCTATTGCAGTGGTTCTCAAACGTTTAAGTCAGGAACCCACTTTTTAGAACGGCACTCATGTCAGGACCCACCAGAAGTAATGTCATTAATGGCATGGCAGGAAGTGACATCATTGTAACATGATAAAATGACACTTTTGAAATGCAAATTGGCATTCTTGGACTGCAGCAATTGTACAACCGTGAAACATCTCTGACAGAAAGCAAGATGAGGACAAAATGCTAAGTAAAAGCACTGAACGAAAAACAATTTTTTTAAAAAAAAACCCTCACTTGAAAATTCAAACTCACAGAAATAATAGAGGAAGAGTAAGGTTCGCCACTTCCAAGATGGCTACTCCCAGCTCTCTGCGACCCACCTGTGGGTCCTGACCCACAGTTTGAATAACACTGTGCTATTGGAAACAGCATCCCAGCCCCATTCCTTCTTTTTTGAAGGAACACACATTCCCACACATTCTTCAGCAATGACACTGACACACATTTTGATTCTGATGGGATATAGGTGTGGTGTAGTGAGGGGGAGAGGGGAGTCTTGCTTCAGGGGAGAGGTCTTGGCTCAGGGAAGACAGCGGTGCTGCTAAGCGTCCTTCTGCATTTTTTTTCTTTCCAAACAGCTAGATGTGCTCTCCAGCACTGGAGAACATTTTTCATTTCCTTCCCTAAAGGGCCTCTAAAGTACAGGGAATGAGCTTTGTCAATTTCACTCCTGCCATCAAAAGCCAGAAAATGAGTTTTACAAGGCTTATTCACAGCATGAAGCGAAATTGCCAAAGTTTACTCATGGCCAGCTGCAGAAATGATCTTTGGGCATTTTTGCATATGAGGCTTAAATCAGTTTTGTTTTAAATTGACTCCTGATATGAATGTGAAGCCTGCCCCGGCCGACATGGACATCTGATTGCTTTGCCTACCCCATGATTGGGATATCATTCTATTTCACCTTCTTGTCCAATTTTCACTAACTTCCAAAAAGCTACTGTCCTTGAAATCTATCCCCAAATCTTCTTTGACCCACTGGGGATGAAGCTTGATTGACTGATGTATCAATTTCTATTCTGTACATCCCGCCAGATAATGGGGCATCCAAGGTGGTTTAGAGTGCATACAAATAACAAAAAAGACAGTAAAAGCACAACAAAATGCTTAAACAATATAATAAAAACAAAGGGAACAAAATCATATAGCAGCATAAAACAGAAACAAAATGCAGTAAAAGCAGCATAAAAGCAGACATGGTACAGATAAAAAATACTAGAACATGGAACAAGAAATTCATAGGAACAGTTAAAGCAGTAGTCATCAAAATAGCAGCAGCAAAAATCTCCCCCGCCCCCCAACCCCCCCCCCCATACTATAAGAAAAAAGCCAGATTTAAAATCCTATTGGAAAATTCCCAGGGTGGGTATAGATCTCAGTTCAAACAGGAGAAACCCAAACCCAAACAGTTCCAAACCCCAGTTCCAAGCTGCAAAGGGCTTTAAATGTCAAAGCCAGAGTCTTCAATTGTGTCTGAAAATAAACTGGAATTCACTACAGCCCTAGAGTTGCAAACCAACTGAGACAAACCACCCCCCATGACCACAACACGCTGCACTAATTGCTCTTTCTGGACAGTCTACAAGGGCAGCCCCATGTAGAGTACAGTAATTGTCTTTATGTCACCTGGGCATGGACCACTGCAGTCAGGTTCAAATGACTCAGCATTTTTGGCTGAAGCTGGACAACTCTTCCCCTGGCCAGCATCTTCACTGGCAATCCAGGAGCAGTAATGAGTCCAGAAGGACTTCCAAGCTGTGAACTTGGTCTCATGGTCCCATAGTTTTTAATCAAATCGCCATGATACAGCACAGAATTGGACCTGGACTTCTTCAATTGCTAGGCAGCACCCTCCATTCCAGACAATCCTCCTGCCCTTGACTTTCTTCCCGTCTATAAAATGAATTAAATCATCCCAAAATGTTCCCATCACTGAATCATTAAGCCAACAAGATTTAGTTGTTGACAACAAAATCTGTCTCCAGAAAATGTCCTTGCTCCTTTCTATTCCATTTGCATTTTGACACAATGGCAAAGAGATAAATTTTGTGTTTGCACAGCCCATGAGAGTTCTCAGAACGGTCTTTACATTTATGAGTACCATATATTGCATTCCAAAGTGTCTGGCAAATAATCAATACTCTCTTCCTCCCCACTCCCTGAGGCTTCTTCCCCACACGGAGGCTGCAATCCTATGCACGCTTTCCTGAGGGTAAGCCCCACTGAAGACAACGGGACTTACTCCTGAGTAGAGAAGCATTGGATTGTGCTTTAAAGTCACACAAGGGCAAATGGCTTGCCTTAGCAGTAGTTGCAAGCCTGACAGTAAATAAGCACTTTAAGAAGCCAGGAGGAAAGGGCAGATACACTGGAGTCAAGAGACAAAGAGACAGGAAAAACACACCAAGTTGTGTTCCCCCAGGATAACTGGAATGACAGAAAAAACCTCAATTGTTTCTGTAAGTGCTCTGCATTTAGCATCCTTGTGAGCTTTTTGGGGGGCTGCAGAATGCCATCCTACCGGCCCGTGGTCTGATTTCCTTTCAGTGCACTTGTACTTGGAACATCCATTTCAGTTTTGGAATTCTCGTGTGCCCTTCCTATGTTGTCATACTGCTGATTGCCAGGCACTTTGTTTTATAAGACCGGAAGAGCAAAATACCTTCAAAATAACTGAACCTGTGCCTGACTGTGATGGAATGCCTGAGATTTTGACATCTGTGGGATTGCCTTACCCACGAACGTTTCTCAGAGCCCTCCAGTTGCCAGGCCCATTACAACACAGGGCCCATTCATATAGCAGGCCAGCATGTACAGCCTATGAGTGGTGGTGTGTAGGAGCAAGTCTTGGGGTTGTATATGTTGCAACATACTGGCCACAGGTGAAGTCTAATGCCTACATGCCAACATCTGTCACACAAGTACATCCTACCCACATAATCCACCACCAAAAAAAATATGGATGGATCTTGTGAGCATGTACAGTCATGTCTCGTAATGTGCTGGGGTTTGGTTCTGGGACTCTCCGCTGATACCAAAAACAGTGTTAAATAAAAGCTGTTACAACAAAACAAAACAAAAAACATAAATCAGGCAGTCATGAATTTCTATTTTCAGCTCGCTCCAAGAAAAGTGACCCCCCACCCTTTGCCCTCTCTCACTGAAGAATGGAATGTGAACGTGATTACAGGCATGCCCCAGTATGCACTGGGGTTCCATTCTGGACATCCATCCACCCCCTGTGGGTACCTGAAACCACGGAAACTGGGGATGCCTTTTTAAAGATAGAGGAACATCAGTGGTCTTGCTGCAACAAGGTAAAAAAAGTGGTTTGTTTAATGTTCCTCTATCTTTTTAACAGGTGTCCCAGTATCAATGGTATCCATGGATAATTGAAACAGTGGAAACTGAATCAGAGGATACCAGGGCATGCCTGTAACACTTTTGCTTTTCATTCTTCAGCGAGATAGGGTATCAGAGTGAGCTGAAACTAGCAGTTCTAATAATCTGACTCCCTAAAGGACCCCCTGGAAAAGTGGTTTTTCGAACCGGGGTGTGTTTTTTCTCTTTCTCCAGAGATTAGCAGGGTCCTCTTTATCTGCAGTGGCCATCAGTTTTGAGTCAAATCAGCGTATAAAAAGGTTAAACCTGTATATAAGAATAGCAGGTGAATCACACAACCAAGTTTGTATGCAGTGCTTGTTTGTCTATTTCTTTGAAAAATCTATATCCCTTTTCTATATCTGTATAATATATCTGTATAATATATCTGTATATATCTGTATTTATCTGTATGTATAATATATCTGTATAATATATTTGTATAATATATCTGTATTTTCTATATCTGTATGCCAAAGCAAATGCACAAAGCAGTTTTAAAAACTCCGTAATAAAATGTATCACAACAATAAGTAAAATCATTAAAAACCATAACACAAAAACCCAAAAATCTCACATCGTATCATAGAGCTATTAAGAGGGGTCACAATTTGATCCAGAAAGAAGAAATCAAGCCAGAGCACTATTACAAAGGGGCAGAGGGCAAACATCCACCCATCAACCAAATGCCAGGCAAAACAAGTATGTTTTGAGCCTTTCCTGAAAAAGCATTGAAGGAGAGAGTAGTTCTTAATTCCCCTGGAAGGGAACTGAGGACTATGCAAAGCCTGAAATTCACTCTTGTGCCTCGCGGCCCAATCCTCCAGGACCACAGTGCTGGTCTGGCGAAAGCGCCATAAAGCACTTCACAGCAGCTGAAAGGTGCAAGAGGCACATGCTAGACCCTCACATCAGCAGAAGAGGTACACCAAGGAAGGTACATTCTGCAGGAAGAGGTGGAGGCATGGCGGTGGAACAGGGGAGAAGGCAGCAACTGGGGTCCAGCCAGGAGGGGGCTGGAGAGGGCAGCAGACACTCCCGCCAGATTCTATCCTGGGCCTCCCTGGCAAAACGAGGCAGCTTGGTCCTGCAAAAAGAATTTTACTGGTGAAGGCCCAAATAGCCCCACAGGGACTGCTGGGACTTTCCCTGGGGCAAGAGGACAAATGTTCCCTTATCTTGGAGAGACCTCTAGAGACCTCCCGCACTGTATAGTGTACAACGGTGGCTATTTCAGCACTACTGCATCGCAGTCCGGTAATTTGGTTAGGACTGGGCTAACCTTTGTGAGCCAGCCTGTACCTGTGTGTGATCCCTCAAGCCGTGAGATTTTTATTTTTTTACAGTTGCATTATTTGAAAATGAACTTTTGTTTTAAAA
>JAJKFI010000094.1:6047037-6064279 GCA_029204185.1 Lerista edwardsae
GGGGGGGAAAAGCTGCTGCTGCTGCTGCTGCTGCACACTACTCCTACCACACCCACACCCAGCTGCTTAGGTAAGCAGCCTGATGTCTGCAAGGGAAAGGAGGTGCAGTGATCCAGAGCCTGGCCCTCTCAGTTGGAACACTGGCAGTGCCTCTGTACTGTCCTCCACATCCGTCCTGTGTCCAATACACAGGAAGAGCAGAGCATGCTGGGAGCAAGGGCATGGAGGCACTATACTAGTGGCAGCAAGCGGAAGGGTGGGAATTTTTACTGCTGACTCAGGCAGTCAATTAGCTTGACAACAAACATGTTTTATTACTAAAGGTGGGAGAAAATGGTGATAATAGAATAAAAACACATAACACCCCTTTCTGCACTTCTCATTTTTGTTAAAAAACAACAACCCTGAAATCTGTGAAAAAAATAAAACTTGGGTTTTTTTATTTATTATTTAATGGACAGGGGGTGCATGGGTAATCACTGTGGCTTCATTTGCTGACACTATACCACATATATTACCTACCTTGAACAATTTTAGAGTGAGGATAATTTATAATTATAATGCAAATTTTGAAGAAAAACACACAACACCACTTTCTGCATTTTTACATTTGGAAAGCATCAAAATCTGCAAAAAAAACCCCAAAAACATTTTATCCCACATTTATTTGTTACTAGGGGTGGTTTTGTTGTTGTTGAAAACCACTTTTTGGCAGTTAAAATATCTGAATTAAAACACAAAACACCACATTTTGGTGTTTAAGATATTTTCCAGAAATTAAAATAGACTACTTTTCCAATTAGAAATAATACTGTGGCTGCATCTACTGACACTATATCACCTGTATCATCTACCTAGTACACTTTTAAAGCATTTAATAAAATGAGAACGTGGAATGGGAATGTAGAATAAAAACACATAACACCATAATTTGCTATTTTAATCAAGAAATCTTGGAAAAAATGTCACCAAAAAACCACACCGCTATTTATGACACACAAATTAGTGCAAAAAGATGAAGAAAAAAATTATGCTTTGAGATCTTATTTTTGAAAATCACACAAACAACTATTTCTGAAGTCAAAAATATATTTGTTCTCAGGAACAATTAGATTATGGAAAACCCTGTTTCTTTAAAGCTTATGGACAGGCTGCATGACAAAGGGCTTACTATACACCAGGGCCACAATTCAATTCCCTGTTGCATCCTTCCCATCCACATGCTCCTTATCCTGATTAAAATTACAGACACTACTCAAGCTGCTATTTGCCCCATAAGGATAAATATGGTGTGAAACCTGTATATTTTGCCTGTGGGTCAAATAGCCGCTTTAAAGTGGGGGATTTCAACCATGGGGGTTCCCCTTTTCTCCCAGTGCTGTGATCCTGATGGGAATTTCTCCTAACACAGTGAGCTGTTTCTAAAAAAGGCATCAGAGTTCCCAGATTTCCCATATCAAATCTTGTTTGCTCCCCAGGTACTATGCGAAGGTGGTACCAACTGCAGCTTCTCCTGTAATGAAGAATGAATGCTACAGAAGGAATGATTTCCATCATATATAAATAATGGAGTCCGTGTTCCACTGAAAATATTGTGCTGGGAGAAACACACTGTGAGCTGCTTGATAAATGCTTTGGACCTTAGAGACTGGAGATGAAATCCCACTTCAATTATGTAGTCACTCAATGGCCTTTGACATGTCGCCATTTTTCAACTTCAATTATCAATCAATCAAATGGGAATAATAATGGTCAACCTTTGAGGCATGTTGTGAAGATGAATTATGCCAGGACATGGAGCACTGAGCTTTATAATGGATCATAATGGTCATGAACCAACATATTGTATTAAAAAATTAAGCACACTGCTCTTCAGACTAGGCTAGGCTAATACTGGCATCTCTGTAGTATGGAAAGTATGTAACAGGTGAGCCGTACCACTCCAGCTTACTTTTTTATTTTTGTTTTGCAAACTATCATCTACTCACGGCCGTTTCTAATGGGTAGACCTGGGCTCCCTCGAGGGGAGCCCAGGTCTACCCGGGGCGGCTTCTGGTGGGTAGACCTGGGCTCCCATGGGGGGGCACTTCTATTGGGTGCCCCGGGCGCCATTTTGACTAGGTCCGCCCCTGGAGTGAGGATTTGAGTAGAAGAGGAATGAGAAGAACAGGGCAACATTTTGACACAAGGCAACATACTGTTTTCTCCCTGTTTTCACCGATGAAGGGAAATCATAAGGGGTAGGAGATAATGTACTCCCATCCTGTTGTGGCTTTTCATTAGTTCTTTTCTTCCACCATGGGGATGGAGGAAGAAACTTTAGAGGATCTGGGCATATGTGATGATAAAAGTTTGCACCGATTAAAATGTGATGTAGAACGGTGGGGGTGCAATCCAAGGTGCGCCCTAGGGCCAACGCAGGCCGCTTGCCTCGGCCCTGCACATGCAGTGCTGGCATGAGAGCACTGTCCTGGACCCCTGCGCCAGTGCTGCATCCGCAGGGCTGAAGCTGGCAGTAGTGTCGTCCCAGCAACACCAGCCGAAGCTGGTGGCCGAGTTTGGCTGGTGCAGGGGCGTTTCTGGGTGGGGGTGGGTGAGCCAGGAGGCATGCTGGCCCAGGGTGGGGGGTGGAGTTAGGATGTGGCCATTAGGCTGCATCCAAGCTCCCGTCCCCAGGTGACACGGCCCCAGTTTGGGCTGCGCGGTGTCCTCGGCTCTGCGCCTGCTAAATAGCAGATGCAGTTCTGAGGAGGCCTTTGGGGCGGCTCTCACCTACTCCGGGTATGGGCATCATGGGCATGAACGTGCCCCCTTACCCCATGGAGGCTCTAGGTGGCTCCAACTTGTGCAGGGTACAGTGCAGACATGCTGGCCTGCCCGCTCTAGCACAAGTTAGATTTTTACTCTGAGTTATATGGGGAAACGGAGTGGCGATGGGGGTGCGAGATGGGCAGGTTGGGTCCTGGAAGGGGTTAGGGTTAGTGGTGGCAACCACTACTGCTGAATCTTAACCCCCTTCCTGGACCTAATCCCATGGCCCAGGCCCATGTGAACATGCACCAGCTATTTAGTTAGCACAGGTTCAAGTAGACCGTCCTCTGCGCTGTGGAACACAGCCCTAGGCAACCTTTTGCATTTCTTGAAGCAACTGCATGAAAGGACCCCATCGTGTGTGAGCCAATATATAATCGCCATGACATTAACATTTCTACTGCAGCCCTGTATATCTCCAATATCTACAGTTAACCTAGAGTTCAGCATGGAGAGGGAGCAAGTCTCAGCATGAGAAACAGGCCATTTTCCTAATCACGAGTTGCATGGACAGCTGCTTTTTCCAGGGTCAGCTCACAACCTCTTCTCCACTGTTTGTTTTGATTTTGAAATGTGGCCACAAACAACAGGAGAAACATTTTTGGACTGCAACTGGATGAGGAGCATATTCACCCTATTGTAAAGACAAGTCCCAAATTACAGTATACTTCCGTGGTTTTCAAAACTATTTGACATTGCTGGAAGTGGAAACAGTTCTTGGGAAATCCCCCCCCTACTTTTAAGAGAAAGATCCTTACATGTGGCTGGACAATTTCAGCATGGATGTGTCCATACATGTTTTTGCAGGAATGATGGGAGGAGACCTACAAAGTTAGAAAACCAAGTCAGGTTTTTAAAATTGTCTGTTGCATATACAGGTAGATCAGGGGTTCCCAAACTGTGGCTCAGGATCCACCAGTGGGTTGCGAAGCACTTAGAGGAGTCATATTGAAAATATGGTAGTCAGATGCAAACATAGGTACATTTAGATTAAGACAAGATTACAATAGGGTTGGCACATTCTAACACAAAAGCAGAAAGGAGACATTTCAGTTATCAGTGTGGTAAATACTTCTTGTTCAGTCGCTAAGTCATGTCCGACTCTTTGCGACCCTATGGACCACAGCACACCAAGCCTCCCTGTCCTCCACTAGCTTCCGGAGTTCACCCAATTTCATGTTCATTGCTTCGGTGACACTATCTAACCATCTCATCCTCTGCTGCCCCCTCCTCCTTTTGCCTTTGATCTTTACCAGCATGATGGTCTTTTTAGAAAAGACCTCTCTTCTCATGAGGTGGCCAAAGTATTTGAGCTTCAGCTTCAGTATTTGTCCTTCCAGGGAGCAATCAGGTTTGACTTCCTGGAGGATTGACCGATTGGATCTCCTTGCAGTCCAGGGGACTCTCAAGAGTCTTCTCCAACACAGTAATTCGAAAGCATCCATTCTTCGGCGCTCTGCCTTTCATATAGTCCAGCTCTCACAGCCATACATTGCTACTGGGAAAACCATCGCTTTGACTATGCGAACAATTGTTGGCAGGGTGATGTCTCGGCTTTTTATTAAGCTGTCTAGGTTTGCCATAGCTTTCCTCCCAAGAAGGAAGCATCTTTTAATTTC
The DNA here is from genome assembly GCA_029204185.1 of Lerista edwardsae. Taxonomy (NCBI): domain Eukaryota; kingdom Metazoa; phylum Chordata; class Lepidosauria; order Squamata; family Scincidae; genus Lerista; species Lerista edwardsae. Next base: position 6,051,468 of record JAJKFI010000094.1, read on the forward strand.
ATGGCTGCAGTCACTGTCTGTGGTGATCTTGGAGCCCAGGAAAATAAACTCTGACACTGCTTCCATGTCTTCCCCTTCTATTTGCCAGGAAGTGATGGGACTGGTTGCCATGATCTTAGTTTTTTTTAATGTTGAGCTTCAAGCCAATTTTGGCACTTTCCTCTTTCACCTTCATCAGAAGGTTCTTTAGATCTTCCTCACTTTCTGCCATTAGAGTGGTATCATCTGCATATCTGAGGTTGTTGATATTTCTCCCAGCAATCTTGATTCCAACTTGTGAGTCATCTAGCCCTGCCTTCCTCATGATGTACTCTGCATATAAGTTAAATAAGCAGGGTGACAGTATACAGCCTTGTTGTATTCCTTTTCCAATTTGAAACCAATCGGTTGTTCCATGTCTGGTTCTAACTGTAGCTTCCTGACCCGCATACAGGTTTCTCAGAAGACAGATAAGGTGGTCTGGTACTCCCATCTCTTCCAGAACTTGCCACAATTTGTTGTGATCCACACAATCAAAGGCTTTAGCGTAGTCAATGAAGCAGAAGTAGATGTTTTTTCTGGAACTCTCTTGCTTTCTCCATGATCCAGCAAATGTTGGCAATTTGATCTCTAGTTCCTCTCCCTCTTCGAAAACCAGCTTGCACTTCTGGTAGTTCTCCATTTACATACTGCTGAAGCCTAGCTTGTAGGATTTTGAGCATCACCATGCTAGCATGTGAAATGAGTGCAATGGTGCGGTAGTTCAATCTTTGGCATTGCCTTTCTTTGGGATTGAAATGTAAACTGATCTTCTCCAGTCTTGTGTCCACTGCTGGGTTTTCCAAATTTGCTAGCATATGGAGTGCAGCACTTTGACAGCATCATCTTCTAAGATTTTGAGTAACTCAGCTGGAATGCTATCACCTCCACTAGCTTTGTTGTTAGTGATGCTTTCTAAAGCCCACTTGACTTCACTCTCCAGGATGTCAGGTTCAAGCTCAGGGACCGCACCATTGTGGTTATCAGGAACCTTTAGATCGGCCTTATATAGTTCCTCTGTGTATTCTTGCCACCTCTTCTTAATCTCATCTGCTTCTGTTAGATCCTTGCCGTTCTTGTCCTTTATCGTGCCTACCTTAGCACGAAATTGTCCTTTGATATCTAATCTCCAATTTTCTTGAAAAGATCTCTAGTCTTTCCCATTCTATTGTTTTCCTCTATTTTTTTGCACTGCTCGTTTAGGAAGGTCTTCCTATCTCTCCTTGCTGTTCTCTGGAAATCTGCATACAGTTGGATATATCTTTCCCTTTCTCCCTTGCTTTTTGCTTCCCTTCTTTCCTCAGCTATTTGTAAAGCCTCATGAGACAGCCACTTTGCCGTCATGCATTTCTTTCTCTTTGGGATGGTTCTAGTTGCTGCCTCCTGTACAATGTTACAGACCTCCATCCAAAGTTCTTCAGGCACTCTGTCACCTCCACTGTATATTCGTATGGGATCTGATTTAGGTCATATGTGGAGGGCCTAGTGGTTTTCCCTACTTTTTTAAGTTTAAGCCTGAATTTTGCAATAAGAAGCTCATTATCTGAGCCACAGTCAGCTTCAGGTCTTGTTTTTACTGCCTGTATAGAACTGCTCCACCTTTGGCTGCAAAGAATGTAATCAATCTGATTTCGGTGTAAACCATCTGGTGAAGTCCATGTGTACAGTTGCCGTTTGTGTTGCTGGAAAAGTGTGTTTGCTATGACTAATGTGTTCTCCTGACAAAACTCTATCAGTCTTTGCCCTGTTTCATTTTGTACTCCAAGACCAAACTTGCCTGTTATTCCTATTACCTCTTGACTGCCTACTTTAGCATTCCAATCCCCTATGATGAGAAGGACATCTTTTTTTGGTGTTTTCTAGAAGGTGTTGTAGGTCTTCATAGAAACGGTCAACTTCTTCCTCTTCAGCATTAGTGGTTGGGGCGTAGACCTGGACTACTGTGATGTTGAAAGGTTTGCCTTGGATCCGATTTGAAATCATTCTGTCATTTTTGAGATTATACCCCAGTACTGCTGTTCTCACTCTCTTGTTCACTATGAAGGCTACTCCATTTCTTCTACGGGATTCCTGCACACAGTAGCAGATATAATGGTCATCTGAATTAAATTCTCCCAATCCTGTCCATTTTAGTTCACTAACTCCCATGATGCTGATGTTCAGCCTTGACATCTCACGTTTGACCACATCTAGCTTACCTTGATTCATAGATCTGACGTTCCAGGTTCCTATGCAGAATTGTTCTTTGCAGCATTGTACTTTCCTTTCACTTCCAGACAAATGCACAGCTGAGCTTCCTTCTGGTTTTGGCCCAGCTACTTCACTCTTTCTGGAGCTACTAGTACTCATGTTCAGCTCTTCCCCAGTAGCATAATGGACGCCTTCTGACCTGAGGGGCTCATCTTCCAGCGTCATATTGTTTAGCCTTTTAGAATTGTAATCCATGGGGTTTTCTTGGCAAGAGTACTGGAGTGGGTTGCCATTTCCTTCTCCAGCAGATCACGTTTAGTCAGAACTCTCTACTATGACCTGTCCATCTTGGGTAACCCTACATGGCATAGCTCACAGCTTCACTGAACTACTCAAGCCCCTTCGCCACGACAAGGCAGTGATCCATGAAAGGGGATAAGTACTTACACAGATGTAAACCTTAAGAGTTGTAACCTTCCCTTCTCCACCTTACTCCTGACCCAAACATCTTGATAAAGGCTACTTTGGAGTGGCAGGAAGGGAGTCTGCATTTGAATGGCCCTTACCAGATCCTGTAGTGGTGATAAGGTTCACAATAGATACAGCAGACAAAGGCAGGTACAGTCTTTAAACCTTTTCTGCAAAATTTCAACTCCCCCCTTTTCTCCTTCTGCTGGGAAAACACTATTTCTTTCTATCCAGCCAAAACCTTGTTCCTTTTAAAACTGCTTCATGCTTTTCCTAAACACCACATTTTGTTTCTTTTACAAAATCACTCTAATGCTCCTATCCAGCCTTTTCTGTTGCTGCTTTAAACTTTGGTGGGGAAACCTTTTGGCTTAGCCCAAAAAGACTTACCAGGTGAGTTTAGTTCTTGGGTAGATTAGAATGTAAACTGAGAGATTTAGGCAGCATTAGTACTCACCATGCCTTTTGTCAGATATCCAGATTTGCATCAAAAGACCCTGAGGGAAGGGAGACGTTTGAATGTCCCTTGGCACCAATTCTTAATGGCTGGAGTCAGCATTGTTCTGTGCTCTCCCCCGAGGTCACCTGTGTGACCTCTTTGCAGGATAGCAGCTTGTAACTTCCAGGATGAAATCCAAAATGGAGTTAGACCTGTACACATTTAAGGGAAGGAGAGGGTGTTCTCGGCACTGCCCTCCCCTCGATGGGGTCCATATCTGTTCCCATCACATCCTGGTCTTACCCCTTTCCAAGTCCTGCATTAGGTGTATCTGGTTACACCTCCATCTGACCATCACGAGCATAGCAATCACAAGTATTACCTATAGGCCAAAATAACCACAATGGGGTATACAGCCACGTTAAGGAGGCTCTCGTTGGACTTTAGCCAAGAAGTGTTTTCCCACCAAGAGTTGCTGCTGGCTGCTTTTACTGTTGCCAGAACCTTTACTGTTTGCTGGTTACTGTGCCAGCCTACAAGGGTGGTGTTCTTGCTTAAAGTTTTCAGCTTCAGAAGCTCATACAGTCCACCAAACTAGACAGATTCCAAAAATAGATACTTGACTTGCCTCACAATAGTTGCAAATAGGCTTTTTTTTCTTTCTGATTCACTTTGCTATTGGAAAATTACTGAGAAATAACCCAATTAATTGCTGCATTCTCAGGAAAGCAGCAGGCTCTGGCAACACAATGTCAGCACTTTTGGCCATGACATCATTGCCGGTGGGTCCTGGACAGATTGTCATTCTAAAAAGTGGGTCCCAGTGCTACAAAGTTTTAGAAGCATTGAGGTAGATGATTCCTTATCTTGACATCTGAAATTGAGACTGTTCTGAAATACATGCATCTTTTTCCAAACCTTTTTAAAAACTGTCTGTAGAAAGGAGGTCTTGTGCTCCTTACCACATACAGGCTGTAAGTTCTTTTATTTGCTCTGTGGTGTGTGCCTATACAGACATTGTTGAAAAATGTCAAAGAGACCAGTAGAGACCCAAATGGGTAACAGGGAAAAGAGCAAGATATTACGTTTATGAAAATTATCCTGAAATCCAGAAAAATCCAAAATCCGGACACCTTCCGGTCCCAAGCGGTCCGAATAAAGGATAATCAACTTGTACAATCACACTTTGAATAATGTTTGCTAAAGATTAAAGAATCAGACATTTTATTTTAAAACACTGTGCTGTGCATCAAAAGAAAATCAACTTGCATCTTGCATAGAATACACAGAATAGATGTTGGAAGGAGTAGGAATTGTTACAGAATGTTGAGCTGTCCTGTTTCTTTCCCTGCATCATTTTATGTTGATAACTGTTGTTTGGACTCTGGCTCAGATTTTGCTGATAGAACAAAATGTTCAGCAGTTCCACAAGGTTTTCATTTACATAAGATTGAGAAGATACAGACACATTTTCTGGACAGCCTATTGTGCAATTTCAAGCCCTTTGCTGTGGGCGCAGTTTGCATTGTTTTATGCTGGCCAGAATTGTCTTAGAAAAGAAACACTTTATGAAACTGGACTGGCAGCACTAACCTGCTCAGCGGATGATTTTGAAATATTGAGCTGTGAAATTTGCCAACAGTTTTGTACTGTACACTCTGTTCTCGTATGTCTCTTACCACAAGTGATTGAGTGAAACATTATTCAAGCACGGTTTGGGATACATATCGCCAGGCAGGCTCATACTGCTCACCTGAGTATCAGATCAGCACTAAGACCTTGACTGTTCTCCTCTGACTTGGATTACAATTTGAGTTGGAGAAGAATGTATGCCTTCCCGCTGCCCTTGCCACTCCTCTTGCTAATGTAAGGAAAACTACATTTCCCAGAATTCTTTGTGTCAAGAACACAGCCATAGCTGCATCCCAGGCATGGGGCAAAGATCTCCCTCCATTCCCCGCTAATCCTAAACCCATTCCCCCGGCTGAGCGGCCCTGATTTGGGCCGCACGGTCTCCTCGGATCTGCAGATCCAGGGAGTCCATAGGGCAGTGATGGCGAGCCTTTTGGACCTGGTGTGTCAAAACTTAGAAAAATGCTAAACTTGACTCTGCTGGTGTGTCAACCCCGCTCCCATACAAAAGAGAAACAATTCTTTATATTCATTTATTTAAACAAAAATGCAGTCTAATCAGGTGTGGTGCTATGTTTTGTATAAAGAAACATCAAAAAATTACGAAAATGAAAAATGAGTAAAACAAACTCAGTTTTTGTCAGGCATTGGTGAATACTGGTGTGTCACCCCAAACGTTGTGATGTGTCACCTTTGACACGCGTGTCATAGGTTCGCCATCACTGCCATAGGGGAAGCTTGTTGTTGTTCAGTCGCTAAGTCGTGTCCGACTCTTCGCGACCCCCTGGACCACAGCACGCCAGGCCTCCCTGTCCTCCACTAGCTTTTGGAGTTCGCCCGATTTCATGTTCATCGCTTCGGTGACACTCTCTAACCATCTCATCCTCTGCCGCCCCCTCCTCCTTTTGCCTTCCACCTTTCCCAGCATGGTGGTCTTTTCTAAAGAGTCCTCCCTTCTCATGGCCAAAGTACTTGAGCTTCAGCTTCAGGGGAACCTGGCGCCTCCCAAAAGCAGCGCTGGATACAGCGCAGGCCCACAGACCTGCCTGATCTAGCGCTGCTTAGGATTGGGCTGTGAGGCTTTATTTATTTCACATACATGCCGTTAAAAAATTATGTGGTCTGAAAACTGACATTTTCCTTCTAGCTCAACTCTAGAGCAGATAAATAATACATTGATTTACTGGACCTTTGCTTCAGCCAAAGGTGAGCAGCTTGTTCAGTGTAATTGGTTCCAATTGAGCTGGAAGGCTGAACTGCTTATCTCTATTTTATTTACATATTATGAATATATCTGACATATGCATGATAATCATGCACATCTGGCCAGACCGGAGGCGGTGGGCGGGGAAAATCCATTAAACCTATAGCTGCAATATTCTGCAGTTACTGGATTTTGCCAGTAAATATTCATATTCCTCTTCCATGCTGAGGAATATGCAGCCTTAACATGTAACAGAGGTTTAGCAATATGAATGTTGCACTTGAAGATAAGTAAGGAAAGGAACTTACCTGGGATGGGCAAATGTCGATGGATTTCTCATGTTCCATCTCTTTTCCTGTCCCAACACCGCCAGAGATTTTCCCTCTGCAAGCCAGAGTTTTGCATTTCTGCCAGAGGAGCCACCAAGGAGGAAGGGATCTGAATCAAACATGAGGTGTTCAACACTCACTGCAGTGCCGTCTTAGGCTTTCCGGAAACAGAGTGAAAGAGATTTCACTTGTATTTCCTAAGGAAGTAAAAATTTACAGTAGATATTTTAGGGGACATTTTCTCAGTACGTTTTTCCCTGCCCCTTCCAATCCAGATGTGAGACTGTTCCCTAGTTCTTTCTTCCCGGAAATAGGATTAACTGGGATATGAATCAGGGCCTCCTCTGTGTTGGCTCCTAGTTTTTGATAACATTCTACTCAGTCACCTTCACGCGTGTGTTTTCCCAGCAGCAGAAATTTATGTTCTGGTGAGTGTTGCTGCTGGTTATCGTTGGCTATATTTTAATTATTTTAAAAATTTAGATAATACTGCTTATTTTTTAGCTCTACTATTTCATTTTAAAATGTGCATGCCACCTTTCAGCTTAAAAAACTCTTTGGGCAGCTCACAAGAATTGACAAAACATGTAAGAAGACAATACAGCAAAGGGAAAACCAATGTTTAAAATGTTTAAAACCACAGAAGTCGTTAAATGGGATAATAAAACTGGCAGAGCCAATAAAACTTATTTTAAATGTAATTATAGTATGTAACATGCTGCAAAGCTTGGGCAACTAAAATGGTATTTTCCCCTGTTCTGGAAAGACATCAAATTTGGCCAGGTATGTCCCTTGTCCCTCTGTAGATTCCATATGCAAGGTACCACCACTGAAAAAGCACCACCAGCTTACTTCTGGGAAATAGGAAGTAGACACAAAAGAACATTGTGTGTTGAAGCCTGCACATTAGTTGAACCATTTCTAAGACCAGTTCAACATGTATGAATTCAATGAAATGCTCAGCTTGCTGACTTGGACATGGCAATAAAGCTGTGCAGTCACTGGCAGGTCTGGTGCGAGCAGAGCGTTGGGTTCAGGGGTGAGGACTAGTGTTGGTCCCAGTACGCAGATTATAAGCCCCATTAAGCAGTCTCAGGCTCTCAATGATGGATACAAGATTCTAGATTCATGTTTCTGAGAGCACAATCCTACCTTGACGATGGGCCAGCCCAAGTCACGTGCGTTGGCTCAGGAGTGTCGCATATGCATCATAAAGTGCGTTGCGCCGCCGTTCAAGTGGAGAGGTCAGAACATGGACGTGTGCTGGCCTCCCCATGCGGCATCCCGGGCCAGGTAAGGCTGGCCGAGGAAGGCCAGCATGGAGGGGTGGGCAGAGGGGAGCAGATTGGAGTGGGGGAAGGGCAGGCCCATGGGCAGCCCAGGCTGGGGAGTGGAGTGGGACTAGCCTCTGCCACTTAGGCCGGATCCTATCTTCCGTCCCTGGCCCGGTAGGCCTTACATGGGCTTCTCAGATCTGCGCTAGCTATTTTGCTGGTAGAGATTCAAGTAGCCCTATTGGGGATGTGGGATAAGGGGAATACATTTCCCTTACTCCAAGTTGTGCTGCAGCCAGTCCCAATCCCATTCTGGATATGAGTCAGGCCTTGGCCTCCCTATTCCAAGGGCAGGTTATGATTGGGCATAATCAGCATCTGTTAGTTGAAGGGGAAAGCAAGCTTCTAAGCACCGACTGAGTGCTTTTGAAAAACTATTCCTTATTTTGATGGCTCACTGTGAAATCTCCCAAACAAAACTATCAATTGGATCTTGGATATAGTATACTGAAACACCTGGTCCCAACATATTCAAAACTGCACACACACACTCACACACAGCACATTGTTAGACTGCATAAACCAGTGGTTCTCAAATTTTTTAGCAACAGGACCCACTTTTTAGAATGACAATCATTCAGGACCCAGAAGTGATGTCATTAACCTGGAAGTGATGTCATGGCCAGAAGTGATATCTGCAAGCAAGAAATTTTTAACACCACCACATATGACAAAATCAAATAAATTGCCAGTGCAATCCTTAACTGGAGTTAGGCCGGCATAAACTAAGCCATCAAAGTTTGGCTGGCACAAGGGCCACCACTACGGTCAAAGTCAGGGAGGATGGCTCACGTCTGTGAGCTGGCCTCTCTGACTCTGACAGTGGTCCAAACATACTTTACGGTGTCTCTTGTGCCGGCCAAACTTTGATGGCTTAGTTTATGCCAGCCTAACTGAGTTTAGGATTGTGCGCTAAGTAAATTAAGTTTACAATACAAGTTAAATAATTCATTTAAAATAAGGAAGAACCCTCCCATGCAGTTGTTAAAAAAATCTTCAAACATCCCAAAGGCTGCAACCCTACCCACACTTATCTAAGAGTAAGCCCCATTGCCTATCATTGTTAAAAGCATACACATAGTTAAAAGTACAGCTATGTAACAATTCCCAAAATGCAGTCACACACCCTGGTAGCATCATGTCTAATATATTAAAAATAAAATACATATTGACATGAATGGGGACTTGTGAGCCACCTAGTGTGTCCCGACCCACAGTTGGAGAAACACTAGCATATACAACTTTATTTAGCTTACTGTTTCTCTTGCAAACACGGTATTTTTATTCAATGAATTTATGTATTGCTTTTAAACAAAGAGTTCTCAAAGTAGCTGAGAAAAGAAAAGATGTATTCATGTCTTCTGGATAATGACAACTGTCTAACAATAAGAAAACTATTGTACACTTTTCTTACCTTGGTGATGGCTGGATTCAGTTCACAGTTTCTCTAACTGAAGCGAAGTGTCATGATGCTAATCATCACAAAGCCAATGGCCTGAACATCCAGTGGAAAGGTCTGCAACCCCTTCTTTGTGTAGTAGTATGGCCTTATGAGTCCAGACCAACGGTCACCTCCTAGAATGCAGCATGTGGCCATTTACTAGAACCTTCCGGAACTCTTTCTTCAAGCTTCTGTTACGTAGCCTGCTATTAAGGTGATCAGCCAAATCCTATATTTCCTTCTCCCCACTAGTGCAGCCATGCCAAAAATGGGCACACTTCATCCAGCCAGGGCAGGGAGGGGGAAAATTAGGGGGCTTCAGAGGCAAAAGGAGATTTAAATCCCTTACGTCTCTGTAAGCCTTCCGCTCTGCCATGGGTCTCCTAGTGCAAGCCTAGCACAGGAGAGAAAGCGGGTAGGAAGGCTGGAGGAAGGGTGGGGGACAGGAGCACACGCTATTGCCACTGGCTCTTCCCCTCCCATAGCCTCCCTGCCATATTACACCTCCCTTCCCGCCCAGTTTTGCCCCCACCCACCCACCCACCCAGCCAAGTTTGTAGAGAGCATATTTTAACAGAAAATGGGGTATAAATTTTAACATATTTTGCATTTCCTACTGCTAGGAAACAAATAGTTCTCTCATGTGCCAGCCACAATGCTGTCATAGTAGACCTTTCCTGGGATGTGCTTAAGGTCATGCTTGTTATTTCTTCACTTCAATGGGCATTGTTTATTTTGAGACACTGGGAGCCTGCTCCTACATCCCACAGAACAAGCTATGGGGCAACCTGTCAAAACATTGCCAAAACAGTGGTGAACCCAGTCAAGTCTCCAGCCCAGCCAGGTCGACACCTGCTGCCCCCAGCACTAGCTTCTCGCCATCCCATGCCACCCCCACCATGCCCCCCACAACGCAACACTCCATTTCGGAGTGTTCAGAGCAGAAGGGTGGGTGGATGGGTGGATGGGCAGTGGTATAAATGTTCTTTTCCTCCCTCAGCCAAAGGGCAGGGGGAGAACAACTAAGGCCATTAAAACTTTTAAAAGAATTTTAATCTGCTTCATTGCCCTTGGCTGTGCTTGCTTAGACTTACCAATAATGGAAGTCGCCTTCCTCCAGGTTTTATAGTCTAAGCATTTGGTACAATACTGTATACTGTATCAGTAATGGCATCTAAGTGATTTAGTAACAGGTACTCACTTTTGATTGGCACTTGTGTTGGGGCCCGCCCACTGGAAGTGAGCTCATAGCCGGAACCCAGGAACCACCCCCAGGAACCGCTACGCCTCCTCAGTAGGCTGCGCAGCGGCCTGGGAGAAGGCCCGGGAGTCCCAGGCCTTCCCCGGGGCTGCTGCGCTGGCTACCGATTCCCCCCCCCAGGAACCGCCACACCTCCTCGGGAGGAAGCCCCAGGCAGCCTACCTGCTCACGCTGCTGCTGCCATCGGTCTTCCTCGCTCCACTGCCTGCCTGCCTGCCTGCCTGCCTGGCTCTGAGAACGTGCAGGCAACTCAAACATGCAGGCAATTGAAATGTTGCAGGGGGCGGAGCGCCGATGGAGTCGACGAGTAGGCAGGAGAATGGGTGGGGCCAGCCCTAATCCTAGGAACGGGTACTTGCGTACCCCCGCATACCTGCTACATGACATGTCTGCTGTAACTTTCTGTAAGCTCAGTACTGAAGCAGCAAGCCTAGTAAGGAGAAGGTCAGCTATGGGGTATCTTGACGTTTGGGGACTCTGAAATTTGGAGACTGTTCTAAATTGCACCCATTATGAAGACTGTTGTGGGCTTACCACTAGGGCTGTGATTTAGGGTGCAATCCTAACCTGCAGTTAGGCCAGCATGGTTAGGCCAGCAAAGTTTGGCTGGCACAAGGGCCACTGTAAAGCGCGTTTGGACCACTGTAGGGGGGAGGATGGCACACGTCTATGCTGGCCTCTCTCACTCCAAGAATGGTCCAAACATACTTTACGGTGGTCCTAGTGCTGGTCAAACTTTGCAGGCCTGACTGTGCCGGCTTAATTCCAGGTTAGGATTGCATACTTAATAGCATTGCTAAAAGGATGTATTTGCTGGGGCTTGTAATTAGCTTTTGCTTGGCACTAGACATGCTTTGAAGGGGTGTGAAAACTGAACAGCAAAAGGCAAAGGGTGAGCAGAGAAGGAAGGTACATTTGTTGCCATTGGTGAGGAATATACTTAAAAAGATACTCCAGCTGTGCTGGAGTAACTGCTGGTTTGGCCCAGCAAAAAGGTGATACACAGACTTGCATCAGAGGGTAACTAGGGAAGGGAATTCATAAACAAAAGCAGAGCTTGTTAAGTGATGCAAACAGCCAAGGGTTACAAATATTCTTGCTATGTGATGACAAGAGCAATCTGGTTTCCAAGAAATGCATGTTAAACTTATTTAACTGCTTAATGGAGGCACTTGTGACCTCAGTGCTAAGTCACAGTTTCCTTAGCCAATGGGAAAGTCACACTCTGGGCTTTCCAAAGTTTTCCTCAGTATTTCCTGGCCCTGGCCAATCTTTCCTTCCCACATGCCCAAAATAAGACGCAGAAGTGCATGATGGGAACCAAGCATGACATGACACAAAACCAAACCACAGCATGATGAACTTAGTAGCCTAAGGACAAGGAGAATTTAAAAGGGCTTCTGGATTTAATATCCGGATAAATTGGCAGGAAGTTTTGAATGATTTTTTTTTTACTGACGTATTTCCTGTTTTTTTGCCACAAAAGCACACAAATGCCAAATGGCAGATTTGGACAGCTTTGCTGGAATTGTCAATTTGATCCAGATTTCAATGGCATGGAGAGCGCCACTATGTTTATCCAGTGAGTTTGGGAGGCTGTCAAAGCAAACAATTTCACCCACAACTGTGCTGGACTAGCACAACAACACTAGTAGCTAATAAGGCAACACGGCCCATCCACCCTGTTATATAACCAAATATTACAGAAGCATAAAATGTATCCAAAGCACAGTTGCTTCAGCTCATTCTTCTATTAAGGGCCCAGTCCTATCCAACTTTCCAGCATGGATGCAGCTGTGCCAACAGAGTAGAGAGGCAGTAATGGGTTAGTAATTTTGGAATGCTAAAATTTGACCAGGACATAGTTGTACAGGGTGCAATGGTCATGTCACTGTCCAGTAACATCCACTGCATGCACCTCATCCCCATGTTTTAGTGGTGCTTGTGGCACCCAGGTGGACCTGACGGAGACAAAGAGATCCTGTTCGATCATTCATAGGAATCAAGCAATCAATTTGTATTGTGTGTCTGTTTTGTCCTGTTTGTTTTAATAATCTATAAACAAACAAACAAACAATCTCCCAAAAAAGGGAAGGAGAGCAGTCAGAACAGGATTGCTGTGACACTCTGCTGTTTCCTTCTCCAGCACCACTGCTGCAGTTGCTTGCAGCACGGTGCTAAAGAAAGAGGAGGGTTGCCATTGTCCCGATCCACCTCATGTTCAATTGCAGCAAGCAAGAAGGAAATCAGTCTGTGGGGTAAATTGGCTGGGTGCGCAATTGGCTGTAGAGGGGCAGTGGTCAAATGCAGCGGACAAGGCACCCCTCATCAGTTCACTACCTCCTCCATGCCCAGCTGCTTCAGGGCACAATCCTAACCTGGAGTTAGGCCAGCAGAGTTAGGCCAGCAATGTTTGGCTGGCACAAGGGCCACCGTAAAGTGTGTTTGAACCATGCTCGGAGTTCATGGATGGCGCATGTCTGTATGCTGGCCTCT
>JAJKFI010000094.1:6064289-6080467 GCA_029204185.1 Lerista edwardsae
TTTCTATTTATGTCCTTTCCAGGTACAAAAACTACTGACCCTCTTGGACATGAATGCCATTCAAGACTCCCAAGCTAATAATTTAAGTGGTGGACAGAAGCGAAAATTATCTCTTGCAATTGCTTTCTTAGGAGAGCCCCAGGTAAAATATAATCAGATCTCCTGCACGTATTACAATTTCTATTTAATGAAGTAAAAAGGATCACTTTCAAGTCTTCTAGCTGTAAAAACAGTGGAGACTTCCTGAGTTTTGTCTTCCCATACAAAGTGGCTTTATGCTGGAGGACTGCTGTTTCTCTTCTGAAAAGATCTCAGTGCAATGGAATTGCTCACTTCTTAATTCTGGCTTCCCTTGCTATAGATTTTCAGGAATACACCGTGCAAATTCTTTAATACAGTAGCTGAAAAGCAGAAGGTGATAGATTTGATAGAACATAAGAAGAGCCCTGTTGGATCAGGCCAAAGGCCCATCCAGCTTCCTGTATCTCACAGTGGCCCACCAGACGCCTCAGGGTGCACATGAGACAACAAGATGCCTGCATCCTGTTGCCACTCCCCTGCACCTGGTATTCTGAAGTAGCCTATTACTAATGTAAGGAGGTTGCCCAACGCATCATGGCCTATAGCCCACAATGGACTGTTCCTCCAGAAATCTGTCCAATCCCCTTTTCAAGGCACCTAGGCCAGATGCCATCACCACTTCCTGTGGCAAAGAGTTCCACAGCTTAATTACCCGCTGGGTAAAAAAGTACTTCCTCATCTGTTTTAACTATCCCAATACTCAGTTTTAGTGGATGTCTCCTGGTTCTGGTGTTGTGAGAGAGGGAAAAGAACATCCCTCTACTGACTCTATCCCTTCTGTGCAGATTTGTATGTCTCAATCATGCCCCCCCTCAGGCGCCTTTTTTCTAGACTGAAGAGCCCCAAACACTTCATATGGTAAGTTAAAAACACTGCAAAAAGATAGGTTCTCTTCTTGTTTCATTTCCCAAATGGACGAAAGGGTTGCTTCCACCCTCCTTTCCACTCAAGTGCCTCCTTAGGACACCTGGAGGAACCGGAAGTGAGGGTGGATTAGAATGCCTTGATATTAAACTCTTTCTTGGAGAGCCTCCAAATAAGGAAGTGGATGGTAAGGTGAGGTCATTTCAACTCGGAGAGCATACAGCCAGATGCTGGTGGTGAGTTTAGAAAGGGGTGTGTGCAAAATATTTTCTTGCTCCAGGCGCTGTTTGCACTCATTACGGCTCTGGGCACGAGTGTAGCACAGGCATTTCTTTGGCAAAAGGTGCCATAAGGCACTTCCAGCACTGGCGGTAAGCTGTTAAATAGCTGGTGTGAAGGTGAGATGAGGAGGCCCATTGTCCCCCTGCACCGTTAGCTGGGGGAAGGGGACAAATGTCCCCTTTCTCTGAGGAACCTCTGGCGCATGCCTGGTGCTCGTAAGATGCAGTGCTTCACAGATCAGAATAAGGAAAAAGAAAAATGGTCAGCATTGTATACTATTTCTCTGTGCAATTTAATTAAAACGTATAACCTTATTTGCTGCACGCAGGTGTTATTCTTAGACGAGCCGACGGCAGGCTTGGATCCTTACTCCAGACAACAAGTGTGGGCCCTACTGAATGAGCGCAAAGCGGGCCGAGTGACTCTGTTCACTACTCAGTTCATGGACGAAGCTGATATTCTTGCTGGTGAGTTTTGTCTAAAGACGTTGATACAAAGAGACTAAATGAAGAATCAGGTTAGGACTGAGGGTTCTAAGGGCGCAATCCTAACCTGGAGTTAGTCTGACATAGTTAGGCCAGCAAAGTTTCACTGGCGCAAGGGACACAAGGGCACAAGTATGTTTGGAACACTCTCAGAGAGGCCTGCACACAGCTGTGCACCATCCTCCCTGACTCCGAGAGTGGTCCAAACACACTTTACGGGGGCCTTTGTGCCAGCCAAATCTTGCTAGCCTGGCTGTGCTGGCCTAACTCCAGGTTAGGATTGAGCACCCAGTCTCCTTTGGCTGGTGCGAGTCTGAGGAGAGAAAGGGGATGTTTGGGGGCAGGGGCAAGGAAGGGGATAGCTTTCTGGCACAGGTCATGCACACCAGGACACAAGGGGATGAACGTCCCTTGCCTCCATGGTGCCTCCAGAGGTTGCCTGGCTGCCATTGGATGCAGCTGTAGCCATTTAGCTACCTCTGCTCCCATGGTAGCCAGGAAGCTCAGGATTGGGCTGCCTTTAACTGCTTCACTGTTCAGTAAATGTTCAACGCAATTGATAGGCTTGATGAAGTGATACCAGTTTCCCAATGTCCACCTAGCAGGAGTCTTAAATCACCACATTTAGTAATCTGGAGTTTCATGTGAACAGAGGTTGAGTGACCACACTAAAACCACATTCCACTGAACATGATGTTGGTAATACAACAAGAATCTCCTTAACCACTGTCCATAGTTCAAGATCATGATCCGAAATTTTCTTATGTATGTTTGTCCAGAAGCAAGTCTCCTTGTGTTTAATAGGGCTTAAGGGTGCATAGGATACATTTTGTTAAAACTGGCAGCCTTTTTGTAGTATTGGAACCAAAGTCAAGCAAGAGAACATGTTCTGCAAAAAGTTCTAATAATTTTTTTCCAAGATAAAGAAGGAAAAAGTTAACAGATACACCATATTCATCACCATGCAAAGAACAATATATTCTGTTTTTAAATCACTCTAGTATTTCCAATCCACATATTATAAAAAGAAAACTATGCCTGAAAAATAGAAGGTATTTTGTTTGCTTTCTCCATAGATCGGAAAGCTTTTATTTCACATGGCAGGCTGCAGTGTGTTGGTTCATCTTTGTTCTTGAAGAAAAAATGGGGCATCGGTTATCACTTAAGGTACTTTGAGTGTGGCATGTGCTTTTTATCTGGGTTAACATTTAGCTTCTTTTAAAAATGGGCAATATGTATAGCGGTTTGCTATGCCAACTGCAGTATGATGAAGTGTTCCAGGAGGAATAAAAGGCCTGGAAAAGTGGCCTAGAAAGTGGGGCAGGTTCAGGAAGTATACCCACTGAGAGCCCCAGGTTGATGGAGGAGCAGAAGTTCTGCTAAGGTTATGGGGCTGCTGCTGAAAACAGCAACCCCGTGTCTAGATTCCCTGTAACATTATGAATGATAAGTGTGATGTCCAGTGGTGCCAACTTGCTTTGATAAACGTGGATGCCTATGGCCACTCCCCCAACATTGATGTGACCACACCCCCTGACCCAGGTCTACCAACATGCCCTCCAGAGCCCAGGTCTACTTATAATGGGTAGACCTGGGCTCCAGAGCTCACGTCTACCACCATTTATTTATTATTTATTTTATTTAAAAGATTTTTACCCCGCCTTTATGCCCGAAGGCATTATACTTATAATGTGTAGACCTGGGTTCCAGAGCTCAGGTCTACCCACTATACTTACAATGGGTAGATCTGGGCTCCGGAGCTTCCTCAGTCAGGAGAGCAGACATCATGCGCACGTGCCAGGAATCAAAATGGCATTGCGCACTTCACTAGTCTGTCTCCCAAAGACCGTGCAAGTTAGCTGTGGGTGCTTTGGAGCGGACTGGGTGTGGGTGCTGGATGCCGAGGGGGCTGGCGTTAACGTGAGGGCTGAAAAAACCAGAGCCTCCCCTAGATGGCACCTATGGTGATGTCCAATAATCATGCCATTCATTTCTCCACTACATAGCACTGGGGGAAAGAAATGCAAAATGTGTTTATATTACTACACATTATGGGTAAGAAGAGGGATTACTAAACTAATGGTGACCATTTTCAAGAGTGACCTCATCGCCTTGTTCTGCTCATATGTGTATAAAATGGTAATCACTGCTTTAGATAATTTGGAAATTGTGTGCTTCTGTTTGTGCTATGAGACAAATTGGAAACCCTGTGACTTGGGATTTTATCTTGGCACTCTAATTCAGAAAACATTCTAAGGGCTCAATCCTATGGGCACACTGTGTCACCCGGAATTCATTTCCACTGGCACAATGTGCTTTATGGCAGTTGCAAAAGGCGACCCGCCATTCCACACAACCATGTTGCGTTTGCAAACCATGAGTGGCTGCAACATCCTGAAGAGCCCTGGCACTGGTAAGAAGGGGGAGCGGTGGTGGGTGGGCAGAATGGGGCAGAGAGGGGGAGGAAAGGGGCAGAGACCAGGAGAAGGGAGGAGTGTTGAGGGTGATATCCATGACAGCGGTGTTGCTAATATCTTGCCCCGTGTCCTGGCCTCAATCTGCCTTCCTTGGTTCAGTTGTCTAGTATAAGCAAAATAGCAGGAACCTGTCCAAGTAGACCTATCACCGAAGCAAAACCTTACCCCTGGGTAAGGAAACCTGCCTTCCTTGCAGGATGCAGAGTGGGCTTCAGTGGCGTGGCTGCATCGGTGGGGGAAAGTTAGATAGGATTGGGCTATAAATAAATATGTGTAAGCCTCGGCCATAGGTGTTTGCCTAAATGTCTTTTTAATATAAACAGGATGCAGGTATATGAGTTTGGTGACCCAGAGAGGATAACGACTCTTGTCAAAAAATACATCCCCACTGGCAGATTATCAGGACAACGTGAAAATGAGCTGAGTTATATACTGCCCTTAGAAAACATGGAAAATTTCCCAGGTGATTATCAATTTAAATAAGTAAGAGTGGTGACATTCACAATTCCTGAATTTCATTGTCTTCACCTGTGCGTGTGCGATCAGTTTAGTTGTTACCATTATTGTTAACAATATTTATATACCACTTTTCAGGAAGGGTAGTTCACAAAGTGGTCCGCAGAGAAACAAATACATCTATAGATTTTTTTTTCCTGGTCTCCAAAAGGTTCACAGTCTAAAAACAGATGCAGAAGAGAGACTAGCAACAGCCATTGGAAAAGATGGTTTGCTGGGATAAAGAGTGGCAGTTGTTCAGGAGTCCCTCTCCCCCTCCTGAATATAAGAGGACACAACTTTAAAAGGTGTCTCTTTGCCCAGTTGGCAGAGTTGTTTCTCAAAATATTACCTTCCTTAAATTGTGATCAAAGGGTTTTACACAAGGCCACAGTGGGGTTCAGAAATCTTGAACTGAAACCTGGTTGCATGCAGAGGCAGATCTATAGGGAGGGCAAAGCTCTAAGTTTTGCAAGGAGCCTTACCCTGTCATGTAAATCCCTCCTCTCCCTTGCTGCTGTAGCCAGTAAGCAACAGCAAGATGTTGCTGTTCCCTGTGAGGATTGGCTAAAACGGTGTAGGGGAGGAGTGATTTCCACTGCAAGGTAAGACTTCTTGCAAAACTTTGAGCTTTGCCCTCCCTTAGATCTGCCTCATGGAATGGTGGGTTGCCAAGCATGTAATTTATTTATTTTTTTCTCTTCGTCATGAAGATCTGTTCCGTGATTTGGACCAGCAGACAGACTTAGGAATAGTTAATTATGGGATAACTGTGACAACATTGGAAGATGTCTTCATGAAGTTGGAGGGTGACGAAGCAACAGATGAAGAAGGTAAATTTCCTGTTGCAGCTGAAAAGATGTGAGTTTTGGAATTATAGGTATGTAGGAAAAAGAGTGCTATAGGACTATCAGAACACTGTTTACCTTGATTTGCAGATCCAAGGAGGGAACCTGAATAGGAAAAGGTCAACTATGGCAGCGGCGGCAAGGGGGATTGGAAAGGGGTATTTCCTGATAGACCAGACTAATGGTATTGGGGTGGGCTGATGGTATGGAGGCATCAGTTTCCACAGACCTTTAGAGGAGGCCAAACTTCTCCCCTGAATCTAGCTGGCTGGCTTTGGAGAATCCTTGCCTTTCTTGCTGTGAAATTCCATGACCAGCCAAACCTTGCTAAATAAGGCCCTTTCTTGGGAGTTTCCTGACTTCGAAGCAACCAATGCCATTAGTGAGAGATAAGGAGGTCTTTCAACCTTGGCTTCCCTCATGGGCTTCATTGTAAATCAACAGCTGTATGGTACTTTGACGGACAGCCTCCTCAGGGTGCAGAACAATAGAAGGATTTCCTCTGTTCCCCATTTCCAAACAGGGATAGAACATCGAGGGCCATCACGAAACAAGAGTCATCCTTGAGAAACTCACCCAGCAATAGGCTCCATGTAGGATTTTGGACTACATAAATCTGGTCACAGACCCCTTGCATCATCTGTCTTTTCTTCATGTTGGCTGCTGCCTGTTGCTGCTTATAGATTCCTCAATGATACAGTTTCAGGCACCCCCTCACTACCCAAGAACCATTGTGGGCCCAGTCCTATCCAACTTTCCAGCACAGCAGCTATGTTCAGGGGGTGTTCGCTGCAACCCTGGCCATTGCCCCACAAACCCCCTCTATTCTCTCTGTCTCGAGTGCAGTCAAAACGATGACATTCTATCAGTTTCATGCATGTTGTTGTGTTGAAATCCAGATCTATTTTTTTACATGTTAAGCAGGTTCCAGTAGGAAGGCAGAGTACCTGCTTCTGTTTCAACTACTAGGTTGAGGATACAACATTGGGGTTCTGTTTGGGCATGCATGGTATTGGTTGGGAGGACCCACATGGTGGAAGAAGCACATTTCCCCCACTGCAAGAGTAAAATGGTTTCATAGCCCATTGAGGGGTTCATTACATGCCTGCACACCTGGCTTAGGCTATGGAGGACACAGAGCAAGTTGTCGGAAGTTTACAAAAGTACTAATGTGTAGGGATCCCTCCTTCCAGGGAGGAATGAAGAAAGAATCAGAGACACCAGATTGGTTGAAGAGAATTTTCACTGATGGATTGACTGCAGTCTGTCCCTCTGCCGGAGTGAATGACTTTCAGTTTCCTCCTTCAGTGTATTTTATTGAATATCGTGTTACATATTATTAGCATATGCATGAGCAGATTCATTACGTACACAGAACAGTTAGAAAGGCATTTGATTGGTTAATGGTTCCTCCTCATACCTGAAGCCCATCCCTTTGTTGCTGCTTAGTGCGAAGCTGTGTTCTCATGAGAATTTTAGCTCTCCCTCTCTTATCGGGTCGGAATGCAGCTGCCTTGTTATCAGCTTAGGAGACTCACATCCGTGCAAGCCTGAGCGTTCTCAGGGGTGGGGGTGAGAATGAGGGGGTGTGCCCCCTCCTTTGAGCTGGAGGTCAGTCTGCATGGCAACCCCTTAGCAACCAAAATTTTTAGCGTTACTACACTAACGGATTATGCATTTCAGGTAAATAAGAAATATCATTGAATATATGCTCCCATTACTCCTCAGATAATCTTCTCTCTTTCCCATATATTTATTTGAATAATTTTTATCCCGCCTTTCCCATGTCAAAGCAAATGCTCAAGGTGGCTAACATGAGAAGGCTAGTCTAAGAGTGCAATTCTAACCTGGAGTTAGGCCAGCATGGTTAGGTCAGCAAAGTTTGGCCAGCACAAGGGACACCGTAAAGTATGTTGGACCACTCTCAGAGTCCGAGAGGCCAGCATACAGACATGCACCATCCTCCCTGACTCCAAGAGCGGTCCAAATGAAGTTTAGGTTGTCCTTGTGCTGGTCAAACTTTGCTGGCCTAACTTTGCCGGCCTCACTCCAGGTTAGGATTGTGCTCTAAAAAACAGAATTTCTTACCTGAGAATTCCTGTTCTGGGATGAGGAAAGGGGTCCATTCGAGACCTCTGGGTATGCCCCTCCCACTCAAGGAGGCAGGGCCGACACAAAAATCTTGGAGGCAGACTCCCTGTAGGGGGACTCCCTGTAGTCCGGCCCTGCCTCCTTAAGGGACAGGACCGTCGTTGCTGAGCTCCTTAGAGCCCAGCGTTCTTGTGAGGCTTGTGAGGGAAAAATTTCTCTTTCTTCCTTTCTTCGTTTGTTTCATCTCCCTGTGCGTCCCTCGCTTTCCCCTCCTTCCTCCCTCGTGTGTGTGTTTTCTTTCCGGAGGATCTTCGGGGGAGGGAAGGCCAGCGGGGCCGTTGCCAGGAGAAGCAGAGGACGCTTGCCCTGAGGCACGTTACGCGCGAGGGCTAATTAGCGCTGTGAGGGCTGAGGTGACGGAGATCTTGAGCGGGGGAAGAAGAGCCTACGGAGTCTCCCCCCTCTCCCCAGAGGCGCTAAAGGCTTTCCGCTGTTCCTGCGGGAGGGCAGCAGATCGCCTCCTCAGCCGGCTACAGACGAGTACACGCCCCCACGGGAGGGCAGCAGACCGTCTCAGAGCTCTACGCCGCAGACAGCTGCAGGGAGCGCACGGCAGGCGCAGATCAAAGGCAGGCACGCCACTTGAGCTCCAGAGTCTGCAGCCGGGATTTCTTTTTCTGTGGCCAGACACGACCGCGTCCTTGCAGGAGGGCAGCGGCACGTCTTTCAGAAGCAGTTTGGCAGCAGCAGCAGCGATCTGTTCCAGAGCAGCTTGGTGCGCCCAGCACAGCCAGCTGTCATTTTCTGTGTGTTTTTCCCGCCATTTCTGATCACCTGTAGCAGCAGTCAGAGGTAATGGCTGAGGGACAAGAGTTGGGAGGGAGCGCTCCAAGCAACATACAGGGTGGAGAGGAGCCCATCCCAGGTCCCTCACTTCCTCTGCTTACCCAAGACCAGTTTAACTTAATGTTTAAGGTGGCTATGGAGGCAATGGGGAAAAAAGGGGAACCCTCAGTGCAGGTGAAACCATTGCAGTGTGGGGGTTCTGAGCATAAGGGGAAGAAGGCAAAGCGCAAGCGTTCTCCCTCCCCTCCAAACCTGTCCTATTCTGACCTAACCCTGTCATCCCAATCAGAGGAGACATGAAGCGTTATGCTAAAAGGTCCAAGAAGCTCCACAACACCAAGCATTCTAAGCGTGCCAAGGTGTCTCATAAAAGAAAGTTCAGAGAGCCTCTTTCCTCATCTGATTCCGAACAGTACCAGTCCTCTTCAGGTAGTTCCAGTAAAGAGGACGGGGAGCTATCGGAGGACACTGATTATGATGACCAGGACCAGAAGTTTGACCGTTGGTTTCCGGCGGACCTCTTTCCACGCATGATGTCCAAAGCTGCCAAAGTACTTAAACTGCACCTGCCATGTAGCCAGAGTGCACGGTCTTCCACCAGTTCTCTATTTCCTAAGGGTCCATCTAAACCTTTAGCTGCACCTTTTCCAGATGAATTCAAGGAAGCCCTTGAGGCTGAGTGGAAAAACCCGGGTTCCACCAAGCATTCTGCCCGGGTACTAAACAGGCTCTACTCATTGCCGGATCAGGTCATGTCACTCCTGCAAGTCCCTTCTGTAGATCCCCCGGTAGCAGCCCTCGCATCTTCGGCTGTCATTCCCTCCGAGGGGGAGGGGGGACCCAAGGACCCGTGTGACAAACGCGTCGAGACGGCTCTAAGGAGGGATTTTCAATTTTCTGTGGGGGCCTTCCGGGCCTCGTCGGTTAACTCAGTGATGGCCAGAGCAGCCTTCCTTTGGACAGAACAGCTTTCCAGAGAACCCAAGCTGCCCAAGAATATCAAAAGCACTCTTAGGAAGATCTCTCTTGCTGCAGCATTTTCGGCAGACGCTTCTTTCAACACGCTCCAGTTAAATGCTAGGGCCATGGCCACCAACACTGTTGCCAGGAGAAATGTTTGGCTACGGAACTGGGATGTGGATGCAGGGTCCCAAGCCCGTCTTGTCTCAGTCCCTTTTCAAGGCTCAAAACTGTTTGGGCAAGCCTTGGATCCAGTCCTTGTAGAAAGCAAGGACAAGAGGAAAGTGCTCCCTTCTTCTTCTAAGAAAGAAGCCCCTAGGAGCAGGATCCAGTCCTTTCGGAGCTACAAGACTGATGTCAGGCACAGAGATCGTGAAAAGCCCAGACCTAAGTGGTCCAAGCCCCGTTTTCAGCCCAAGGGACGTCAACCAGGACCAGGATCAGGGTCCTCCAAGTCATCCAAAGACAACAGAAATGCATGACTTCAGGCCCGTTGCATCGTCTGTAAATATAGGAGGTCGATTAGCTGCCTTTGCATCTCAGTGGCGCACGATCTCCTCAGACGCATGGGTCATAGAGACCATTTCTCAGGGCTATGCCTTGGAACTTGTGCAAAAACCTCGAGACCGATATTGGAAGGTCCCAGTTTCCAGGGATCCATCCAAGCATCTGCTGAAGCGCCTAGCCATCCAGCATCTCCTCGACATAAGAGCGATAGAGCCAGTCCCCAGGAGCCAGAGGGGAACCGGGGTCTACTCGGTTCTTTTTCTAGTCCCAAAGAAGAACGGGGACTGGAGGGCGATTCTGGATTTAAAATGGCTCAATCGCTTTGTGAAGAGGAAGAGGTTCAGAATGGAAACTTGGCGATCCATCACAGCTGCGCTGGAGGAGGGAGATCTGATGGCATCTTTGGATTTGTCCAAAGCCTATCTGCATGTCCCGATCCGCCAAAGTCACCGCCGCTTCCTGCGCTTTGCTTATGGAAAGGAGCACTATCAATACCGAGCTCTTCCTTTTGGCTTGTCGGCAGCCCCGAGAGTTTTTACAAAGCTCCTCATTGCCCCAGTGGCTTTCCTGAGACAACAGGGAGTCCAGGTGTACCCCTATTTAGACGACATCTTAGTGAAGTCTTCCTCTCTCCAGCAAGCCCAGGTAGATGTCAGCAAGACAATGGACTGTCTGCAGGACCTGGGATTTATCATCAATTTGGACAAGAGCTCCCTGGCCCCGAAACACCACATAGAGCACCTAGGGTTGCAGATAGACACACTGCAGTTTCAGGTAGCTATTTCGGAGGAGCGAAGAACGTCTCTCACCGCAGCGCTCCAGAGGACGATCGGGAAACGGACTCAGGACCTGATGGAGCTAGCATCCCTCCTGGGGATGTTGGTATCCTGTCAGGATTTAGTCAACTGGGCTCGTTTTCATATGCGTACTCTACAGAGAGCCCTCCTGCCCCATCAAAAGCTCATAGAGAAACAGCGGCATCTGGATTTGTCAATCTCGAGGGAACTAAAGAAGGACCTCTCCTGGTGGCTGCAAAACAATCACTTGTTCACAGGGGTCAGTCTAGTTCTGCCGGTTCGTCTGGTCCTGACCACGGATGCCAGCCTATCAGGGTGGGGAGCCCACATGGATGGAGCTCTAGCTCAAGGCATGTGGTCCCCTCAGGAAGCTGTACTCAGCATAAACATCTTAGAGCTCCGTGCAGTCCGTCTGGCCTTGGCTCAGTTCCATCACCTAGTCCACGGAGCCCATGTTCTTATCCGCACAGACAATGTCTCTGCAAAGGCAAACATAAACTGCCAGGGGGGCACGAGGTCCAACTCCCTGCATCGGGAAGCAGGGGCCCTACTGCAATGGGCAGAAACCAACCTAGCTTCCATCAGGGCGGAACACTTGGCAGGGGTGCAGAACTCATCAGCGGATTGGCTAAGCAGGAGGAAGCTTCACGAATCAGAATGGCAATTGCACCCGGATGTTTTTCAAATGACAATTCAGAGGCTCGGGACTCCAGTGCTAGATCTATTTGCCTCTCAGGAAAACAGTCAGCTGCCACGATTCTTCGCGAGATTCCTGGAACCAGCAGCAGAAGGAGTGGACGCTCTGGTAGCCCCTTGGCCACAAGGACTATTGTACGCTTTTCCACCTATTGCCCTCATTCCCCAACTTCTGCGCAAGCTCCGTTCCCTGGGGGCTCAAATGATATTAGTAGCGCCCCGTTGGCCAAGGAGACCATGGTTTCTGGATCTCATACAACTGTCAGTCAGAACGCCATGGACCCTCCCACAACGGGGGGATCTGCTCAGGCAGGGACCCCTGGTCCATCCCAGGCCACAGTTTTACCACCTCACTGCGTGGAGGTTGAGCGGCAGGCCCTATCTAAACAGGGTTATTCCAGTAGGGTGATTGGTAAGCTGTTGGCGTCCAGAAGGCTTTCCACCAATAGAGTGTATAATTTAACTTGGACTAAATTCTGCTTTTGGTGTAAAGAGAGGGGCTATCCGGAACTAAATCCAAAAACCAGACAGATTCTCGAATTTCTTCAGGATGGTCTGAAGAAAGGTTTGGCTACAAACACCCTTAAACGGCAGGTGGCAGCCTGCCATTCTGGGAGTGGGAAAGGGCAGATGTATATCATCCCATCCCCATATAAAATGGTTTTTGAGGGGGGTGGCATTGGTGAACCCTCCAACAGTTCACCTATTTCCCTCTTGGGACCTTAACCTGAACCACCCGGTAGTGCTTGGTGAAAGTGTGCACCGAAGACCAGGTGGCTGCCCGGCAAATCTCCACCAGGGAGTTGGCCCCATCAAAAGCTGCCGATGTAGCAGCACCCCTGACCGAATGTGCAGTGATGCCTTCCGGAGCTACCTTAAAGCCCTTTTAAGGGCTCGCTGGGAGCCCGCCTGCCCTGTGCAGCCCCGGGCAGGCCCAGCACAGCAACCCCGAGGCCCGCAGAAGCGCGGAGCTAGCATCCCCGCTTCCGGTGGCCATTTTGGATTCCGGGGTTTTGGCGCGCGGAGCGCCCAGCGTCCTGCAGCTGCGGCTTGCCTCATGGCTCTTCCGCAAGGCTCAGGATCACGCCCAGGACCGGCGGTGAGCCCCTGCTTGATCCCCCCCTCGCTGAGGCAGGGAAAAGGCAGTTGGTCGCTGTTACGCACAGCGATCTGGCCCCGACCCCTGTCCCCACTCCGGGCACGTGGACGGCAGCCATTTTGGGCCCCGCAGAAGCCTCGTCCTCTTCGGTCTACACCAGCCCCGCAGAGACTCCTGAGGAACAGGATCATGGTGAAGTATCGGGGCCCATTTCCTGGGGGGAGATCGAGGCGAGGATGCAGCACCTCATTTCCTCTTATGTGGACTCGGCCCTGGGGGGGATGCAGTTGGCTCCACGACCACCACCCCCAGAATCTGGACATTGTTGTGACTGTCCCTCCCCCCACCCCCAGAGGGAGTCTGGTGCGGAAGAGGATCAGGCAGAGCCCCAAGTGCCGTCCGGCCAACGGTGCTCAGCCGAAGAGAGAGGCTCGCAGAGAGGCTCACAGAGAGCAGACACCCCCTCAAGGCTATAGAGACCCAGATCTCTCAGCCAGGTCAGCCTGGACTTTATTCCATCGGCACAGAGACCACGATTGTAGGACTCCAGTGAGGAGGCTGCAGTCGATTCCTTGGAGGAAGGGGAGATCTCAGAGGAGGAAGCGGTGACTGAGAGTCACACTACTAGACTTTTTAAAGCTGAGGTTTCCTCGCATGCTCCCCAAGGTCCTGTGGGTGTTACGTCTGCAGGATGGGCAGGAACCCTCCACCTCTTTGTCATCTGGAACGTGGGGGGATCCTGTGGCTTTTCCAGCTCAGCAAGAGGCACCCAGAGGGTTCCCTCTTCAGGAGCACTTTAGAGCCCTTATTGATAAGAGAATCCTGCTAGAGCGAGGGACATTAATAGACCTTCTCTAAAGCTTTATTCTTTGTTCCCGTCTGAGATGCAGCGCTTCAGGACTCCGATCGTGGATGCACCTGTAGCGGCATTGGGCTCAACGTCCATCCTGCCCGTGGATTCCGAGGGCCTTCTCAAGGATCCTGTGGACCAATGCAGGCAGGCGCACTGAGAGCTTCAGTAGCTGGAGTACAGGTTTGCCAGAGCTGCCTTCTTCTGGACCAGAGTCCTGCCCTGAGATATTGAGGTTCCTGATGAGGTGCGAAAGGATCTCAGGAAAATAGTCTTGGCTTCGGCCTTCGCCTCTGATGCCACAGCTGATGCGGTCCAGTTTTCTGCCCGCTCCAGGGCAGCTTCAGTGATAGTGCAGCACAATTTCTGGCTCTGTTTGGCCTTCGCCTCAGGATACTTCAAGGGCTCCAGGAGATCCTGGTAGCGTAAGTCACCCTTTAAGCCCTGCGGGCAGCCTGCGTAGCAGCCTTCCTCCAGGGGGACTAGATCCCAGTCAGCATGGCACCTTTCAGATCCCTCTTTGTCAGGGAAATGGGAGAATCCGGCTACGGGCAGGGACACTCCTAGTGAGTTAGTCTTGTTTAACAAGAAAATTGGGGCACTTTGTCTCTCCCAATCCCTGGGAGGATACAGTCTTGGCGGGAATCGTCTGTGCTGCCAGCTGACCCTCCCTCCAGTTGAGGGGACAGATAGCTGTGCGATCATGAGCTTTGTCTCTGCTCCCAATCTCCCTTCCTGTTACCAGGTTTCTCCCTTCAGGCCTCTCAGCCTGGTTTTAAAATGGCTTCTGCTGTACAGCAGAGTGGAGTTGCCACGGTAACGGCTGCATAGTGCTCCACTAGGGGTCTCCCTCTGGTGAGGGGAATTGACTCCTGCAAACAGAGAATTCAGGCCCTCAGCCTCAAGCAAGGAGGGCAGGTTCTTAGAAGGTGCTTGTTAATGCACATAATCGCCTCAAGACGCTGTTCTCTGTAGAGTTTTGTCCTAGGCTATCGCCCAGGGTAATTAGGTCTCTACTTCTCATAGAGACTGAGGCAACGTCACCTTTTATGTCTCTAACAGGGCAAGGAGGCCCCAAGTATTGTTTTTCCTCAGGGCTCTGTCCAGCCAGCTGAGGTCCGTCTCCTGAGATTTTTTAACTCAATTATAAATCATCATTTTTCAATGGGGTTTTACAAATATACAATGTTCTGTGATCAGAGGTGTCTCTACAGGGAGGGCAAAGCTCTAAGTGTTGCAAGAAGCCTTACCCTGTCATGTAAATCCCTCCTCTCCCTTGCTGCTGTAGCCAGTAAGCAACGGCAAGATGTTGCTGTTCCCTGTGAGGATTGGCTAAAACGGTGCAGGAGAGGAGTGATTTCCACTGCAAGGTAAGGCTTCTTGCAAAACTTAGAGCTTTGACCTCCCTGTAGATCTGCCTCTGATCACAGATCTCTGTTCTTTTGCTGGCTGGCCTTCTCACACATTCCCACACTGGCTAATCAGCTCCACAGTGACTCCATTCACTGTAATGGAAGTACTGCAGCTTGTCACAGCTTGACATTCAAAAACAAAACCACAAATTCTCCTGCTTGGCTTCAGGTAATACCAGCAGCTCACTATCAATCCACTGCTATTTTATCCTCTCTTCCTCTAGTTCCATCAGTACTTTGTAAACAACAGTCTATTGATCTGTGCCATCGTGATCAATCAGTCTATGGATCTGTGCCACCTCTGCACTTGATCACTGTATCCATAGCAGATTTTTGATGGGCTTGCATATTGACTTAGAGCACACCTGATAAGAGGAAGATGTAGGGATGCAGGCGAGAGAAAAGACACTGACAACAAGGATCTGGTCTGGAGGTCTTTGTCTCTGAGAGTTTCTCTTCTCTCACTCCCTTTTATTGTTCATTATCTGTTACTTGCCAACAAAGGTTCGCCTAGTCAAAGCGATGGTTTTCCCAGTAGCAATGTATGGCTGTGAGAGCTGGACCATAAGAAAGGCAGAGCACCGAAGAATAGATGCTTTTGAATTATGGTGTTGGAGAAGACTCTTGCGAGTCCCCTGGACTGCAAGGAGATCCAATCGGTCAATCCTCCAGGAAGTCAAGCCTGATTGCTCTCTGGAAGGATAAATCCTGAAGCTGAAGCTCAAGTACTTTGGCCACCTGATGAGAAGAGAGGACTCTTCAGAAAAGACCCTCATGCTGGAAACGATTGAAGGCAAGAGGAGAAGGGGGCGGCAGAGGATGAGATGGTTAGACAGTGTCACCGAAGCAACAAACATGAAATTGGGCGAACTCTGGAAGCTAGTGGAGGACAGGGAGGCCTGGTGTGCTGTGGTCCATGGGGTCGCAAAGAGTCGGATACGACTTAGCGACTGAACAACAACAACATCTGTTACTAGCATACACACTAATTGTAGCAGTTAGCAGTTCTTAAGCTTTCTCTAGATGACGCAGTGTTTGCAACTATCTAGCTGGTCCTGCACGTTATCTGCTGCCCACTTCAAAGCGAAGACCCTTCAGTTAGTTTTGGGCAAGCCCTCCCTTCTCCCCACTGCAGCCCACTTCATCTGCCTCTCCCAAGGTGTGCCTCTGGGAGGTGGGTGTGCCCTGGAGATAGGAGCTGAGTTGGAGAGAAGGGTCATGGCCTTTCCATGGCTACATGGCTACTTTTGCTACAGAAGAGAGTGTATTATAATGGAAGTGTTTTTTTTACAAGTTAAGCAGACTTTTCTGTGGCTATTTCTATGGCTGGTATCACAGTTTTGACTTTGCACTTTGAAATGGTCTTAGGTTCTGGCGTTCTTCATAGT